>JAYMFT010239662.1:0-11071 GCA_038088735.1 Panulirus argus | reverse complement strand
GAGAGGGGAGAGTCGTGGGAGGGGCCGGTACTACTACTGCTAGAGCCCTCCCTCTCATTGGCAGTAGAGTCAGGCTGTATAATGAGACGATGAACGACTGCAAATGGGCAGCGAGCGGGTCTTCCACTGGGCCACCGAAATAACAAGCTGACGAAGATAGGTTTTAAGTGCTTCGTTATGAGGAACTGAAGGGAAAAGAAGTCGCTGAATACGACAGGCATAATATCGTAAGAAAATGGAAAATAAAACCTACGAGTAATTATATCTTGTGACATTACCTTCACCAAGGAGAAAACAGAGTAACTCTGCCTCCCCTAATAAGACGTACGGCTGGATTCTGCGAACCTTAGAGAAGAAAAAAAAGACACCTCCGATGATGAGGTTCTTAAAGGCACTCAAGTTCCCCAGACTAGAATACTGCGGCGTGTTAACATCACCCTCCTGGGCTCTGGTGGGGCAGTCCAAGTTAAAAAGAAAAAAAAAAAAATCGTAGAAGGATCACTGACAGCCGACACTGGAACCAGTCTCAATGAGCAATAACTCTGGGAATGACTGGAAAGCACCGGGACAATTCTCCTGGAAAACTGTGGGTAGATGGATGACGACATGGCTCAACCAGGAAGGCACTATCCTCGAGACATACTTATACATCATCATCTGTCGCCGTTTGAGCGACGCCTTTCGAATCAAAATACGTCGAAGTATAGTTAGGAAAAACGATACAGACAACTTGGGGTGGGGGGGGAACTCGCCACCTCAGTTGCCTTCAAGGGCTATAAGCATCAGTGGCCCACCCAGATGAGGATTACAAGAAAAAAGAAAAGAAAAAAAAAACACGGGACAAACATCTACCAGAGTGTGCACTTGACCAGCCGGGTTGTGTAGGCCTGAGGGCCCGTCTCAAACAGGCCGGGTGATTAAGAGGAGCAACAATGCAGCCGGCCTCCCAG
Organism: Panulirus argus; assembly: GCA_038088735.1. Classification (NCBI taxonomy): domain Eukaryota; kingdom Metazoa; phylum Arthropoda; class Malacostraca; order Decapoda; family Palinuridae; genus Panulirus; species Panulirus argus. The sequence goes on along the minus strand of JAYMFT010239662.1, from coordinate 10,121 downwards.
ACGGAGCTGTGGATGAAGAGGCAGGCCAGACTCGGCCACCAACATCAGGCGTACGTAGGGTTATGCAAGGCGAGGCTACCGGGGGAGAGGCTGCTGAGGTCACGGGGACGAAGAGAGGGACCGCAGGTGAGCTGAGGAGGGTTCCTCCTCACCTGTGGGGGAGGAGAACGAGCCCCTGCAGGTCGACTAATGCCCTTGATATCCTCCCCAGCTGTCGCAAGGCTAATGACGCACTGTATATGTCATTCTGGGAGTGATGCGCCTTGACGGACGAGGCAAAAGTGGTGGTGGTGGTGTTGGTGGGGGAGGGAGTTGTGTGGTAGACCAAGTCTCGTGTCAACAGGTGACAGGTGTTTCGCGTGTCCAGACAACACGAAAATCGGGGTGTGCCGAACGTATATATATACATATACGTGAAAGTACTGGCGTCGTGTGCAGCATACCAGACCCCGTGCTTGGGATCATGCCCACCGGAAGAACGCCCCTCCATGGGGCGTTGTTTCAGTGGGGCAGTGGACGCCACAGCCTACCACTGGACAACCACAGCCTACCACTGGACAGCACGCCTTCCCAAGGCCACCAAGACCACCCATGGCCGGCAGCTGGACCCGTATTAGCGCGGGGCCAAGAGAGGCGCAAGGTGGGTAGTGTGTGAGTTGTGGCTCCCATGAGGGTTGAGGACCGGGGGTCACGTCCACCTCATATTGACCACGCCACGGTCGCACACCCAGGAAATACTCCACCACCCTCACCCCCCTCCCACCTGCCCGGCCTGCTCGCCCGTCTGCCTGCCTGTCTGTCTGTCTGTCTGTCTGTCTGCGTGTGGGCGGGAAGCGAGACGGGGTGGTATGGAGGCGATTATGACATAACATATTAATTCATAGATAATCTATCCATAAAACTCTAAATTCATGATTCGCTTGTTAATAATCTTACACTAGAACAATAAGTGCGTATGCGTTGAGTAAGCAGGATGTTCCTCATGTCTTGAGTACGTGGGATTGTACTCCTGTGCTGAGTACGAAGGATGCACTCACGCCCTCATCTTCCTATACCCTCTACCTTCACCCTTGTCTCCCAGCACACCAGCCTTCCCTGGCCAACTACTGCTTGCCTCCTAACGACACCCTACCATCCAACCAAACTGCCAATCAGCCTGTTTTCTCTATACCAGCCTGACTCAGCCTGTCTCTCGGCCAACGTCACCACCCGCTTGTCTAACACTGCGTACCAGTGACTTCAGCCTTCCTGTTGTGTGTGTGTGTGTGTGGCGTGCTAGCCGCATCTTCCCAAAGGACTTCAGTGATGCTGCACCTCCCGACCTCCTCCTCCTCCTCCATCCACTATCATCAACATCGACTTGATGAAAGAGAAACGAGAGAGTAAGAAGAAAAAAAAAAGACAAGGACCTGACACAGGAAGAAAAAATCCTTCTTTAAAAAAATTAACACACACAAAAAAAACTATCTATGAAAGTACTAGACCGAGCTCCAGGCTGATTTAAATATATTATGAGCTGATTTTTTTTTCTTTCTTTCTCTTTTGTCTAAGAGGGAGGGGAAGCGAAGGGAGGGGGGTGAAGGGAGAGGATGTTGCCTACTCCTTCCTCTCCTGTTCCTATCACTCGACACTATTCAACCCCAGCCCCCTCCCCATTTACCCCCACGAGAGCCCCCCCCCCCAATCCTCCTCCTCTTATAGCGCGTCTTGAGCCCCCCTTCCCCCTTATTCCTAGCCTCTCCCCCTCCCCCCACCTCCCCTCCCCTATTGTCAAGCAGGGAGAGGTGGGCGTGGAGGAGTGTATTGAGCGGCAGACGCACAAAAATAACGTTAAAATACAATACCCAACCACTCGCTAGATTACTCCCGCCCGACCACCCTCAAGCAGCGTTCTATCCCCACGACCCACCCACGCTGGCGAGAGCCTATCCACAAATCCGCACGTCCATCCACTCACGCGCCCACCTATCCACCCGTCCGCCCGCGCCCTCATCAAGGCCGCCGAGGTTCCGAAGCCCCGACGGTGGGAGTTCAACCCGGTTCCTCCCACGCCAATCCCACAGCCATATACACTCACCGTGAGTCCGTAACTCTCCCACGCACACTTCCTCCACAGCTCTCACTCCGGTGCTCTGTATCCACACCTACTCTCACTAAGGGACTGTGCCCTCCCATGCTCTCACTAAGGTAATGTACCCTCCCATGCTCTCACTACATGTCCTGTACCCTCCCCTGCTCTCACTAAGGTACTGTACACTCCCATGCTCTCACTACATGTCCTATACCCTCCCCTGCTCTCACTACCAAGTTCTCAGAGCCATTTCACAACCTGAAAACCGTCTCCCTACTACTGCTCATTACCATTCTATTCTGCTTCATGACTTTCCCTTCATTTCCCCTTAAAAGTTGTATACTGATCCTGTAACATCCCTATTCCTTCTTTCTAGCCTTCCTCACTCTCTCCCTCACCACAGTCCGTCCCATTTTGATCCACACTGGCCCCATCTCCTCCATCCTTCCCTCTTCCTCCACTCCATCACTCAAACTTCCACCCTCGCGTACCCACCGCCGCCTCTCGAGCGCCTCCATCTCTCTTTCACCCATCCATCCCTCTCGCCCTCCTCCATCATCGTCTCCCCCCCCCCCTCCGTGCATCATCTTCAGGTTAACAAAGCCCTCCATCTCCCCTCCATCCCCGGAGGCTGGAACGGGTTGACCACTGCCGCGCATCCATCACACTTAAGACATACCAGGAACAAATCCTAAGGGTCAAGATTCCCCCCGGGGGAGCTGTGAATCCCGCCCTTACGTCGGCCAGCGGTGAAGTCCATAATGTCCTGGTGAGGATGGTGTCGTCCGGAGACAGTGCCCTGAGATGCGTGTTTGCTCTAATTACCACCTCCTGCTGCAGGAGACGCCGAAGCATACGTAAGAGATACAAAGATTATCCCGACAAAGCTAATGGTGAGAGAGCCACAGGTACACGGGCCTGCATACAACGTCCCCCTTACCTTGACTCTCTCTCTCTCTCTCTCTCTCTCTCTCTCTCTCTATCCTCTCTCTCTCACCGACAAAAGTCCTCATCTAGACAAAGCCTTATATGAAGCATACGTATATATAAGAGTTAAAGAAGCAGGGGCGTCGGAGAGAAGAGAAAAAATAATCGAAGAATTCTGAGGGAAGTTAAAAAAATCTGCCTTCAAAGCAGCGGTTAAAGAAGCAGGGACGCAGGAAAAGAGAAAAGAATAAGTCATCCAAGAATCTTGAAGGAAGTGGAAATTCTGCCATCAAAATAAAGAGTCAGGGGTTAGCCGCTAAGGATGACACGATGGGGCAAGAATTTCCACAGCTGAGCGGTGTAAGGAAAGAAAGAGACATCACAAGGGCCCATCCCTGACTTACCAACGGCCACACAGTAATCATGTGATGCAGCGTATGCCATGCATTCCGTCCGCTATCTGACGGCGAGGGCACGCAAGCAGCCAGCTCTCCGCAGCAGAAACCGGAGCAATATCTATACAAAAGGGAGAGAGAACCAACAACGTACTGTAAAGCAAGTGGCTCACATTTTGAGAAGAGACGAGGAGGATTGTTCTCATAATGCTTTGGACTCTGCCAGGTATACAGACCTAGAACTCCTCCAGATGCGACGACAGCAATCCATACAAGAACGGCTCAATTCTTTGTCAAACTGAAGCAGCTATTCAGAGAAAAATATCTACGTTACCCAGACACTGATCACCGTTTCTCTGAGGCAGACTTAGCCATCTGTGTTGCGGAGAATTTCCGAGGTGGATTAAATGTAACGGTGAAACCAAGTATGTTGTTGTGCGGATATGGAAAAAGAGAGAGAGAGAGAGAGAGAGAGAGAGAGAGAGAGGGGGGGCTAGGTGTGAGATAACGGCTTGAGCGAGGAAATTAAAGAAAGGGAAGCTTGGAGATAAGAACCCCGATGCCACAACGATGACAAAAGCTCTCGATATATCAGTGACTACAACCTATGACTCCCCAGAGTTTCCTCAGAGATGAAGACCTAACATCAGTGATACAGGAGAGGATATCGACGTCTCCCGAAGGATCCTGTCCGTCTTGCAATGAGTTCTGAAATAACGGAAGACTAAGCAACACCACGATAGATGGAAAGTTAGACGCATGTTTCTATGAAGAAATGAAAAGAAAATTCAGTTCCTACAATGAGCAGGAAAAGACGAGCAAGCACAGGCGGAAGTTCGGTGGCACATTCCCTCAGAAGATGTGGGGGAAATCTCGCCTGGTCCATTCATCTCGTTTGTGGCCTGAGAGAGAGAAGTGCTTTCCAAGAAAAGTCGATAAAGAAAGTTCGTTTAGTCCAGTCAGCGATAATGAAGAGCAAATGTTGAACGTTAGAGCGGAAGAGGTGCGGTTAGCGACGAGACGGTCAGATGAACCAATCAGAGGCGAGACTGTGTAGTGATCCCGCCTCCGATTGGCGAAGAATTAGTGGTGACAAAAAGGTCCAGAGTGCTGGGAGAGTGGTCGTGAGGGTCTGATATATGGGCGAGGGTGGCTGCTAATTTGCTTCGGATCAGTGAGAATGGAAAACGTGAGGGCTTCAACCAACCACCATCTGTTCGGGAGGATTTCAACCACTTCCTTTTAGAGTCTGTTGAAATCTCCTGAGTATAGGACCTCAGCTGGAGGAGCAGAGGATGTTACAGCCTCGAACTGGGATAGATCGACAGGTCCGCACTCTGTCAGGGGCGGGGAAACCTAGGAAGTAAGGCAGTTACCGTTTGCTGATGACACGGCGCTGGTGGGAGATTCGAGTGAGGGGACGCAAAAGTTGATTTCCGAGTCTGTGATAGTGCGTGAAAGGAGAGTCTAGAGAGAATAAGTGTGATTAAAAGCAGGGTCATCAGGCGCAGCAGTGAAAAGAGACAGGTTAGTTGGGCTTCAGCCCAACACCATAGGCACGGGAGGATTTCAATCATTCCCAACGGCAGCGGCCGCTGAAATCTCTCATGCAAAGAACCTCAGTTTGAGGATGAGAGAATAATGCGGCCTCGACTGACTCGAGGCAGGAATTCTGATGGTCAAAGAAAATCTTATACCAATTATAGAGTTGGGAAAGCAGTAGGTGAAGTGGAGAAAAGGTGGTAAATCGGGGGCTCATCTTAAGCCAGATGATGTCACGGTTTGGAGATTCAGCGTCCATGAAGCATGCAACAGACGCGTTGATGATGGAATAACCACAAACTTCTCGGGGCAGCCACAGGTTTCTTCCTTTAAGGCTGAGGGAACAGAGGAGGCCAGAGCTGGAGATCTGAACGAGAATAGAGAAAAAGATCTCATTAGACACCCAAGTCTTTGACGGAAGCAAGATATTAGGTGAGGTACCGGCAGTCCACTGCCCATCTTTTCCTCCCCTCCCAAACCACCTCTATCTACTCCCAAGTCCTTCTCCCAAAACAGTACCCTTTTTCCTCCCTCCCTACCTTTCCCCCCTCATTTGTAACCCTGTCCAGTGCTCCCTCACCTGGCCACCAGCCCCTTTCTCCCTATCTAGTTACTAACCAACCAATCCCACAGGCGTTGCAATTCTTCCCAAAAGTCCCCCTCCCCTTCCTCGCTCCCCTCCAGCCATCGCCCCTTCAGGTCGCCCGAAACAGGGTGGTATAATTCAAACGGGTAAAGACTAGCATTAACGGCGGGAGGAAAACAGTCAACGGGCGAATCTCACCATCACGTACGGGCACCCACAGGGGCAGAGCGGACGTCCAGCAGTCACACACTCTCTCTCCGCCCTACCTGTTTCCTACTGCTGCTGCCTCAACCACTGCCGCTTTTGTGCCGCTTTTACCTCGACCTGCTGACTCACACACGCTGCTTCTACCGCCTCACTCACTGCTGTCTTGTTGGCTGCCCCGTGTACTGCTTGCCGACGCTTACTAAAGACTGCTGTCTCCTGCTTTAAGGTCTGGTCCTCTCCTGCTTGCCACTGTTACTGCTGTGGCCACAAAGTCCGACAATCTATCAGACACTACTACTACTACTACCGCTGCTGCTGCCCCTGGTTCTAGCAGCGCTATAAACCTACTGACACACTGACTACTGCTACCTCCAGGTGCAGCGTCTTCTGCCGGAAACTATACGTGTGTTTTCTCTTGAGCCTTTCACAACGCTGTCTGCTTCCGCTCTCTGCTGCCGATGCCGCAACTGTCGGCAAATTCTGCTGTTCGCATCTTGCTCCTTCAATAACCCTTCGAGGCTGACGACGAGGAGTCCTCGGGCCCGACTGATCTTGCTGAGCAACTTATGACCCCCCAACACGCTGCAGACTATTATGTAATCCGAAGAACACGACAGTACGGTCCTACATCACGACTCGACGACCCTTGGCTCATGACGGCCTGACCTTTTTGACTTAAGGGTCAGGTCAAAGGCCAGGCCATCGTAACTAAGGGTCGTACAGTCGTGATAAAGGCGTTAAGACTTTTACACTTTCTACATTTGTTTGCTCTAGTCGTTGAGACCCGGGCGACGACAAAGGCTCCTCTGTTTCTATGCTCCCCTACTGTCGTCCCCGCTGGGACGTGGGCGTCGGATGGGTGTGGTAGTCAGATGAGAGGACGCAAGGAACAGCCTGACTCACAACGCGGGGCGAGACAAGGGCGGTATAAACCAAAAGGTGAAACTGGTAGGACCAGAAGTACCCACCTCAGAAGGCAATGGCCACACCTCGACCGGGCCATCACTCACACAGGACCGACCCAGCCAGCCAGCCAGCCAGCCAGGTAGCCTGCCAGCGTAGTAGCCAACCAGCCAGCCAGGTAGCCTGCCAGCGAAGTAGCCAACCTGCCAGCCAGCCAGGTAGTCAACCAACCAGTCAGTCAGCTAGCCAGCCAGGCAGCCAGCCAGGTAGTCAACCAACCAGTCAGTCAGCTAGCCAGCCAGCCAGCCAGCCAGGTAGTCAACCAACCAACCACACAGCCAGCCAGCCAGCCAATAAACCAACCAGATAGCCAAACAACCAGCCAGTTAACCAGTCAACCAGTCAACCTAACCTAACCTAACCAAGTACGTAGTTCAGGTCTGTACCCCTTCACCAATATACCTCCACTGAAGTATACCACATCTTCAGGGATATACCACCATTCAAGTATACCATACAACACGGGGGGAAAAATTTAAGGCAATACATAACTCCAAGACTGAATAGTTACCCCATAAATGAAGGGGTAAAGTACTGTAAACAGCCAAGGATGGGAAGTTGATGTACTGTACAGGTCTACGAGTGAAACGTTAAAGTACTATACACTACCAGGGAGTGAGAGGTTAAAGTACCACACCCAGCCATCACTGAAGTTACCACTGGGCAATGAATACCATTGAGTATTGAATACCACTGGTACTAATACCACTGGGTACTGAACACCACCGCTTTCTCTGGCTGTCTTCCTTCCTCAGTAAAGAGAGGCACATTCTGTACACAGAGGGCCCCGTGCTGGGAGCTGGCCTGAATTACTTTTGTGACATATACGTGGAGCGTCTTGACCCTTATCTCCAACTTAAACCAAGCGATTTTTCTCTCGCCTCTCGCTTCATGATTACCATAATACGGTGCTAGTAATTCCGCGTAATCAATTACTATCATTATTTTTTCTGCCCTTCCTTATCGTGAATATTAAGAACTCTCGAACAGGTGTGCAATAAGTCTCACCCCTTCATCAACGATTCATCGTCTTTCTAGTTCCACTTAGCCTGTGCTACTACTCTTCTTCCTCCTCCACCTCCGGGGCATCAAACGGTCCATCATGCGAATACAACGAAAGTCAATTACCGTCAACTCGTGTTACGTATCTCTCGGTATAATCAACGACAAATTGCGTACAGGAACGCGCTCCGCAGACGCAAGACGGGCCCGCGTGATACAATCGCTGATGAACGCGTAATTACGTATATGCAGCAGAGGAGGGGGGGAAGGGGGGGAGGAAAAAAATAAAACATGCAAATTTACAACCGAGGCAATTCAGGTAGCCATGCAGGCGCGCCCCGGGGGCGTGCATGAGACGAACGTCCACCTCCAGACGAATCCAATTAAGGGACGCTGGCAGGAAAAAGAGAGAGAGAGAGAGAGACAATGACAAACATCAACCAAAAGCAATATACCAACACGGACAGTACACGGCTAGAGAGAGAGAGAGAGAGAGAGAGAGAGAGAGAGAGAGAGAGAGAGAGAGAGAGAGCGAGCGTCAGCGGCAAAGACGTCAAACATCACGAGCGGTGATGTTCCTCATCCCGAAGTTAACAGGGCGACCATCAGCGGTGGCTGGCGACCCCAAGGCAGCTGAAGACTAGAGAGCCACGATGGCCCCGGCAGGAGAGGAACAGCACCCGATGGAGACAGATGGAGCGGTCAGGACCATCACCACCACCACCATCGCCACCACCACTCCATCACCATCACTGACAAAAGCGGGAGCAGCAGGCTGTAGCAAGCAGGCAAAGCAGGCAGGCAAGGCAAGCGGGGCGACAGGACCCCGCCCCACCCACCGAACAAACCCTCCCACCCACCCACCCCGCCAGACCAGACCTGTTGGACACTGACGGCGCCAGCAAAACGCCCGTCCAAATAAAAAAAAACTGAAAATATTTCCCTCAAACCAGTGCTCTTCGGAAAGGAGGGAGAGAGAGAGAGAGAGAAGGATGGAAAAAAAAAATACTTGCCAACATTAAGCTTAAGATAAATCACCCCAATTTTCGCCCCCGTCATCTTCCTTGACCCTAAATCCTCGGGGGAAATTAATGCCACGCTTGGCAGAACGGAGAGAGATGTTACGGAGCGGGCCAGGGCAGGGAGGCGGCCCCGCGAAGAGATGAAACATCGCCAAATACCACAGTAAGGGCGAGGGGGAGTGCCTCAAAGCAAGGGGGAAGGCGGAAAAGTGCTAAGGGGTGAGGCGAGGGGAGCCCAAGGGCAGTCGAGGGAACGGCGAGTCAGAGAAAGAAGACCAGAAACAGCAAGGGGACGAGTGAGGGGAGAAGAGGTCAAGTGACGTGGGAGGGAGAGGGAGAAGAGAAAGGGAGAGGGGAGACGAGGAGCGGTGAAATGCAGTGTAAGTGCAGGGAGAGACGGGAGAATAAGGTAGCAGGAGGGGGAATAAGTAAGCCTAGGGGAAGGGTGATTTAGAAAAAAAAACTTTGTGACCTCTGTAAATCCCTTTTGCGCTACCGCTCGCAGGATGAGCTTGGGTGCACTACAATCTGCCCCCCCCCCTCTCTCTCCCCTCCCCTCCTCCTCCTCCCCCCGGCGGAGGCGCAAGTCAAAAATCGAAGGGCGATGTGAGGGAGCAGTGATCGCGGCAGTGAGGCCAAACGGCGACATCGTCGGGTACGAGAGGGGGGCGTCTGGGGGGGGGGGCGCACACTGCACACCAATGGTAACTCCAGGACAGTTGGGGGGGCTGGCTGGAGCAGGAGGCGGACGCTATACACTCCGAAAGACACGCGGGCTACAGACGAAGTCACGAATTCGACAGCAACACAAACATGGGACATACTTGGCTTTCCTACGAGCCACAGAGACCTGAGAGAGAGAGAGAGACAGACTCCAGTCATCCATCGGTGTATAAGACAAGACCTTACCCACGCTTCCTCCTCTCTGCTGACCGACACACGTGACTACACTCACATCCCACACACCTGGGCGTATACAGGAGCCACGAGTCACAAACATCCAATCCAGAACTAACACTTAAGCAAGGCTAACACTCGTCAACCATCCTCGGTTTCCCCCATTTCAGACCACCTCGCCTGGACGTGTGGTCTGTGTATCTAACTCTGTGTAATTCATCTTCACAATCCAAAGAGAGGCGTGTGTGTGTGTGTGTGAGACTAAACCAAGGTGATAAAGGGGGAGAAATGCACACGCGAAAAATCACTCGATGGAAAACAAGAAGATACAAAAACTGGAAGTGAAGGAAGAGAGAGACAGTGTTGGGAGATGATCTAAGAGTGAAATGCTTTTTGGAGACAAAACAGGAGAATGAAGACAGATTGCTACAATGCGAAAGAGAGAGAGAGAGAGAGAGAGAGAGAGAGAGAGAGAGAGAGAGAGAGAGAGAGAGAGAGAGAGAGAGAGA
>JAYMFT010239651.1:0-11071 GCA_038088735.1 Panulirus argus | reverse complement strand
CCTGAAGAAAGAAAAGTGCATGAACTGGTAAACAAAGAAAAAATGAGAGTATATTACGTTGCAGTGAATAAGTCGGAGTTTTATAACAAACGTGCATTACATTTCGTGTAGAAAACAGATTTAGATCTGAGTAGAACACATGTTTGTTTCTACAAGACTTATAATGGAATTATTTTGGTCAAAAATTCCAGGAACACATTGTTTCTTCATGATTACGCCTCGTACATCATACTTCTTCATGGTTTTCATGTTCACATATGCGCAATTGTCTGACACTTTACGTTGCACAATTAGCATACTTGGATTCTGTAGGAAAACTTCCAATTTACTTCATTTTCTTTTCATGCTGAACGCACAGCCACATTACCGCCCTCTTGCTTCTAATTTTCTTTGTTAAGTTTTATGTGTTCCACGGACGACCCTTTGTACGTGGGGAAGGGACGACTGACGTGTTCCACGGCTCATGGTACGTGGGAGTTTAGCGTGTTACGTGGCTCCCTGTGTGAACGTGGGGAAGGGGAGACTGACGTGATCCACGGCACATGGTGCGTGGGAACGGGGATTAACGTCCTTCAAGGCTCCTTCTAGGTACGGACGTAGGGAGAGGAGGACTCACGTCCTCTACAGTTCATTGTAAATGCGGAGGGTGAATAGGGTGCTTCACGGCTCCCTCTGGGGGCATGGGGAGGGGGAGACTAACTGACGCGTTGTGGAAACCGGTATATACCTGTGGGTTTTGTCTTTGATAAGAGTTTAGTCAGTCAAAAAAAAAAAATTCTCCTGCGGATATATATATATATATATATATATATATAAGCGTGGTAAGCGTGAAAGTGAGACGGATTTCTTAAGAACTAGAGTGCTTGTTCTGCTCAATAATTACTCTCGGAAAAGAAAATAAACAAGATGCATTATTACTATTCCAAAACTTTATACTCTTCACTGTTATACATCGTTTTACACAGATTGAGAAATATATATAATGAAAGGAGGGTTACCAGTGTGAGGCAAGACTCTAAAGCATTTGTCAAAATCCTTCGTTCGCTGTGCCGTATTATTTAAACTCAGAAATGGAAAGTAAGTTTCATTTTTGTACGTATTTACCGGCACCCCATCTATGGCTAAAAAGTCAACGGATTTTCCTTTTCACATTTCACTGTCACAAGAACACGTCTATAGCCTCGCTATGGCACATTGTAAAAAAACAATCAAAAATGCTACGGCTAAACAACCCAAAATATGATTGACATAAAAAGGGTCTAAGGGTTTTCCGATCCACGTGTAAATATAACAAGAAAACCCTTTTAGACATATGATCAACTTTATAGGTCTGAGTCGAAGTGATCCGACTTATAAACTCAGGCTAACTTCAAACCTTCTGCTTGCACTACACCGCATTGTTGGCTCACTTTCCCTCTTCTGTAGGTATTATTTTGGTATTGCCTTCGAGAGCTATTTTTATGTCCCCACCACTAGGTAGATCACTTGATACTTGGCAATTTGGTGCCTCACGTGACTACTGTGTGGCCATTGGCAACTCAAGAGTGGGCCGTTTTGATAACTGTTTCTTTCCTTACACGTCGAAGCTTTGGAACTCTCTACCTTCTCATGTCTTTGCCAATAATTACGAACTGGCGTATTTCTTAAGATATGTTTTTCACTTCCTTCAAAATTCATAAATACTCTCGCTTGTCTCTTCTTTTCTCTTTTCATTAACCTTTCTATATTTCAATTACGGCCCGGCCTTAATGTGGACTTTTGTCAGTGAGTGGAGCCTATAGTATGAATAGGATTTAAACAGCAAAAAAGTGGAAGTCTACAGACCTCTCAACCTACTTTCCACCGACAACAATATCCCTGGACACATTGCACTTACTCACCAAAATGCTGAAGGACTTACACAACAGGGTTTAGTTGGACAAAATTAAGTGGATGAAGATAGAGCTTCAAATAAGTACCTTTCCTGATTGTCTACCCAAAGGAAAGGTTTTAGGACGTAAAAAATTCATAACTAAGGCATTATTATTTTCACTGTTGTCCAGGAACTTGTTGACCATTTTCTCTAACTTTATAAACGTCTACAGACTTACAATCTAAATTCCTACTAACAATTTGAAAAGTCTACAAAGCTGGCACTGTACACATTACCAAGAAAACAAGTGTTTGTAGGCTTTTGAACGCATGTATTTTTTTGAACAGAACGTCTGAAGACTTGTCAGCCCATCATTCATCACCACAACGGACTTACAGTCTGAGTAGAATTGTTTGATTGAGTCAGTCGGTTGCATACCTTACGCTCTGTTTTATAGATGACTCGCAATTATCAGTTTATTGGCCGTCTCATCTGATTCCGATATGCAGATATATAGTTACATGTTGCGCTTAAGTATAACATTCTAGATGCAATGATTTTGATCCTGAAATTTGACTGGATATGTCAGTTGTTTTGCGGAGACGTTATATACTGGGATATTTCATAATCAGGACTAACATCATTATTTCGTTATATGATGCTATTTCATTACGGATATAATGAAACATTTACACAATCTGACCAACGGGCACCTTAATCGTGGTGCATAACGCATTTCATTGGCTCTATTCTTCGCCATGCTATCTTTCGATTGTCTTACTGCTAGTCAAGTTTTTTTTTTTTTTTTGCCTCGTGCTGTTTCAGATAACATTTCCTGCAAAAACCAAATAGATTGTTTCACTGAAAGTCATCATCATCAGCCAAAGTAAAGCTGCCAAACACATGGCGGATACAGACGGTAAGCTAAGTTGTGATAACTAAAATATATCGTGTGTAAGTCGACCTCTTGTCTGTGTTTTTTGACCTTCACGTTGTGTTACAGGTGATGTCCTCAGAGGATGGGGCCTCCATCTCATCCGTGGAGCTGACCCTGCCGCACATCGCTCGGGAGGTACTGAGACGCAAGGCCCTGGGACACGTCCATGTTGAGGTGAGTACTGATGCGTGTGGGGCCTAAGGCCACCTCCATACCATTGTAGGGTCCAAGTTATGTCCACGCTCTCCAGACTAGCGACTGAGAGCCTCTCCTACCCTCCTGTACACTGTAAAAAGCCCAACAGAGTTCGATGATCGTGACAGAACTGTCGCTGCTTCAGGACGTTGGGTTACCTTTGTTGAAAGTTTCTTCTCTTGTGAGAGTTTCTGATGTTAATACAGGTTAACAATATATTCCTCAACATGTATAGTTAAGTCTTATAAGTCGTAGTAGTAGCTTCGAAGTAATAAGTAAGGCTCATCCTTGTAAAAGGACGATAATCACTTATTGATGCCTTTCATCTACTCTTACGTTACTCGTACATGATTAGATAACCTAATAAACGAGAATATTTATACTGGAAGGGACCATGACATATAATGGAGAGGTGAATCTGTCAGCAAAATTCTCTCTTCTCTAACTCCAACAAGCAAGACTCGAACTGTGTGCTTGTAGATTTATGTCCTACATACATTGCGATATTTTCAGTCACTCTATGTAGACTCACCCTCGTGGCAGAAGATGCAAAGCCATTATAGTAAGATATTTATGCTCAAGTTTACAGTGCCAGCAATATATCTTTCTTCTCCTTGAACATATGGCTACATATCAAACGAGGCTCATGATCAGAGGAATGTTATCATTCTCATGAAGAACATTTATCTTTCTCCTGACGTTCGAGTTGTGTTTTCCGGTTTAATGATAATCTGGTGATCTGGCCACTGAAGGTAACAGCAATGTTAAACATGTAGACAACCCATCCTACTTCTGTAGCAGCTACCGGGCAGCTTGCCTCACATCTTATTTTCATGAACGATGCAAAGAATCTCTCTGAATTGCTGTTATTCTAATATAATGATGGTTAGCCCTTTGTAAACCAAACACATGTCGCTCATTTTGTCAAAGAATATAAGACGTAAGTAACGTGTAAATCTATAGAACAATATTCCCGTTAGATGCGCATTTATACTGAAATTGCAGATGAGTGCTCAAATACCTACAGAGAAAAAAAAATGTCTTTGAAAAGGAATTCGAAATAGAACATTATTACAAGAAATGGAATTATTGTGCTTCATTGTCTAGACAACTGGGAACGAACGTATTGCCACTGCATCCTGTGGACTCTAGCATCATAAACAAGAGTTAGTCCTGTAAAATACATTTTTAGTCGCCTCTCACCGTGAAAGAAAACGATATTTAAATGACAGGCAGACTTATATATTTCAGTATATTGTTTCATCATGAACCGTGAAGTATCATGTATCTAAGCAGCAAGTAATTTGAAAGAAACAAATTGTTAAGATGGAATATTACGAGAATCATAATATAATCAAGATTTTGGTGGATGGAGACGGGGAAGGGAATTAGTAATTTGCCAAGATAACGATGAAAAGTTCAAGACAAGAATGGTTTGTAAGAACACATTGTGTCTTCGGGTGCTCGGCACCGTTTCAGTTATTTGGATGTTAATTCCAGTGACTAATATTAGTCGCATTCTCAAAAAACCAGAACACAGCTTTTGTTGAAAAGTATCTTCAATCTGAGTCCAAGGGCCAGTATTAAATGAAAAAAAGCCTAATATTGAATAACATAAAACAGCTGACAGCTATAATCAAATGTTTTACATATAGAAAATATCCATGATTAAAAACATGACGGTATTTCAGGAAGACAGTTAAAAAAAGCTTGTTTCATTGGTCACTGGTGCAAATCATAAAAAGCACTTGCGCAGACATACATACACATTTATTTTTGCTTTCTAGGATCTATTAAGGTTACGATATACAAGTCATCATTATTACCAAGTGAATTATACAGTGCACTATTGTTTGCGGTATAGCCCAAGGGGAAGGGGGGATGGGGGCGGCTTCCCATCCCCTAGATGTGCCCCTGCGTTAGGATCCATCTTACTATACTGTACATGTACAGTTTATTTAATGAAATATATCAGTTCATTATAGCACTGCACGCTGTAATCCACTGTTATTAACCGAGAATCACATACATAGTGAGAGGGTGTATGATCTTAGAATCATCCTTAGCGCTTTGAGAAGGTGTTGAGTGATGTTTTCGGTTGGTGGATATAGCTTAACGATGACCGTCATATGACCCTAACAATTGACAAGCCTAAAGCCCAGACAGCCAACTAACCAACAGGATTTCCTAGTTTCTGTGTATGAGAAGAAGACTTTACACACAGTGGACCCCGCATCTTATTCATTTTCATCAAGGAGGCAGTTGCATCCACCAGAGATATTCGTGTTAACTTCCTCTCGGCTCAGTTTCCTTCATGTGTCCACAGATCACTCGCGGCTGAAACGTTTCCTCACATACATACAGCACAAAAGCGATCTTTGCATTTTCAAAGCGACGTAATATGGCATGAGGACGATGAAATCTGAGAGTATATCAACCTCTTGTAGTTAACAGGTGATCATTCTGAGACCTGTCGTTCATTGGGGTAAAGATCGTTTTTTTTTTGTTCTGTCTACCTCCATACATTTTCCTACCTTGAATTCCAGTTTCATCATCTTGTTTTGGGCTCACATCCACTGATCTGTGTTAACGTTGTCGTTGCCTCTTGGAAGTTTTATATATGGTTACCATCAAGGCCAGATTGGGACTGCCTAGCGCTCGGGCACTAAACTGGTAAGGACCCTCGACCCCACCCCACAAAAACTGTTCTCCTTGGATTTGTGTGGTTCAAATGAGTCTCTATGGATGCCCAGGAAGAACTTGATATCTCGATAAATTTTAAATCTCAGAATAAATGAAATCTCAGGGAAAAAACGATGAGATATCAAGGAAGAATAAATCTCAGAAAAATTTTGAAATAGAAAAAAAACTGAAATCTGAAAAACGAATGGAATTCCAGAAAAAATGAAAGTAACAATGAAAATGAAATCTCACAAGAAAATCATGAAAGCTGAGAAAGGCAACAATGAAAAAAAGAGCTACATCCTTAATGTTCGTAATTCTAACTGTATCGAAACGTTGAATGAAAAATTTTATCTCTGCACTGTTCCTCCTGCATGTCAGTCATACGATATGTGATGGATAAATGTAATGGCGAGGAACATTAAAGTTCGGCGCGTCCCCCGCCAGGATGTGGGGTCCCTATCCTGTGGTCCTGAGGCACCGATTCCTTGTCTCCCATTTTCCTTTAGTCTTCTAGTCACGCTCGTCATTCGGAACCTAAATCCATTTTTTGTTCATCTCTTGTACTTTCCGTCATGATTCTGTGTCTTGCCAAATGATCTAGAGAGGTCATATGATCTGTCCAATTTTGTATTCCATCAATATACAACAGAAATAGGTAACTTTGTGTTGCTTATTTAATCAGCTTATATGCCATTCTGTGATTTTCCCGTCCAGTATGTCGGTGGACTCATTATGTCGTTGGACTCAATATGTCGCTGGACTCAGTATGTCGTTGGACCCGGTATGTCGCTGAACTCAGTATGTCGCTGGACTCATCATCTCGCTGGACTCATCATGTCGCTGGACCCAGTATGTCGCTGTACTCTGTATGTAACTGGGCCCAGTATATTACTGGACACAGTCAGAATATTGCTGGACTGATTTTATAGTTGGTCTCATTTCTTTTTTACGTTGAAGGCTCCAGTCAGAGACAAAAGTCCACATCAGAGCCGGACCTGAATTGAAATATAGAGAGAGGTTAATGATAGAGATAAAGAAGAGACAAGGGAAAGTATTTATGAATTTTGGAAGGAATAAAATCCTGTCTTTATAATGTGCTAGGTCAAAGTTATTGGGAAAGACATGAGAAGGTAAAGAGTTCCAAAGCTTCGAGGTGTAGGGGAAGAAACAATTAACAAAACGGCCCACCCCTGAGTTGATAACGGCCACACAGTAATCATGTGACGCAGCAGCTTGCTCAGTGTTGCGTGGTCTAGCTCGTGGTGTGGGCACACAAACCAAAGTAATACCTATAAAAGAGGGAAACTGAATCAACAATTTGGCGTAGTGCAAGAGGACCAAGTCTGAAGTTAGCTTAGGAGAGTTATGTATAAGTTGGACCGCTTTCGACTCAATTCTGTCAAGTAAGGAAACAGAGCTGGAACCACCCCAAATGTGAGAGTAGTACTCCACACAAGACGAATCAATCCCTTGTATAAATGAAGCAACTGTTCAGAAGAGAAAAAAATTACGATATCTACATAGGATAACCAATTTCTTAGAGGCAGATTTAGCTATTCCCATAATGTGGGGTTTCCAAGAAAGAGTGGATGTTACTGTAATACCAAGTATATTCATAGAGTAAAGAGGTGGAATTACAGAACTGTCATAGGAGATACAAGAGTTGTGAGTTTTCGATAGAGAAATGGGTAGAAATTGGGTCTTGGAGACGTAAAACTTAACTAGATTTTGTGTACCCTACTGATATATCCAGTCCAAATCTGAGTTTATTATGGAAGCTGTGTCAAGACGAGATGCAGATCGAGTGCAAGAGGAGGGAGCAGAATTGAAGAATGTGGAAGAGAGAAACTCGTTAAAAAAAAAAGGAGAAAATGTATAGGGGACAGGACAAACCCTTGAGAGACACCACTGTTGTTGAAGAAAAGGGGGAGGCTGATCCATCAACAACCACAGAGATAGATTGGCTGGAGAGAAAGCTAGATATCAAGGAACAAAGTGAAGGAGGGAAGCCAAAAGTGGGGATCTTAAGAGATGAGACCCCGATGCCATACCCTCTCATAAGCCTTAGATATGTTAAGAGCAACTACATGTGACTCTTCAAAATCTTTCAGGGATGGTGACCAGACATTAGTGAGATAGGAAAAAATATTACCCATGGATCTTGCCTTATAGAAGCCATACTGGTGATCAGATAGAAGACTGATTTTCAAGGTGTTTAAGTATGTGTGAGTTATGTTTGATTTAGAATCATGTAGTCAGGTGGTACTAAGATAAGATAAGGAACTCGAAAACAAGGTGGAATTCAGTAGTGTATTCATAAAGCATGATAAACCAAGGGAAGAAAGGGGTAAAAGCAAATTATATAGATTTCAAAACTGGAAGATGCTAAATGAGGCTAGAGGACTGACCACCCCGGCCAGTGCTGTGGAGAGGTCAGGAATGTTGACAATAGTGATAGCTGACAGAAAGTAGTGCAAATGAATGTCGATGGATTAGTAGTACATAGTAAAGAGCTGTAATTCAGGGATCATATAAGGGAAAATGCACCTGATATTCTTTGAGTTATGGAAACAAAGCTTACGAAAGAGATAAGCTCACTTTTCCTGTCAGAGGGGTACATGATAGTAAGATGGGAGAGAGAAGATGAAGGAGGAGGAGATTATCAGTCTTAATAAGAGATTCACCCAAGTTTCAGGTGACATTAGTTACTTATGGCCCATTCACACAATACATAAATGGGATAGGTAATTGTTGGAAAAAAGTGCATAACTGTGTTCATATATAATCCCCCAAAGAATTATGATGAACCAGAACAAATATACAGTGACAACAGTGAAGGAACAGTCAGGGTGGTACTTAAAGCAATAAATCATGCACCTCTTAGAGAAGGTAAAAGTGTTGATCATAAGGGATTTCAGTTAGAAGGAGAAAGACTGGTGGGATTTGGATTCCCATGATGATTGGTAATCATGGAGACAAGTATGTACAAGAAAATTCAAATACTATCATGTCACTGAACACTTGAGGATGAGAGGGACTGATTCACTTTACTAAATCTTATTGTTACTTAGTCTAGCATGGATATTGAAAATATCATTTTCATACAACACTTGGAAGAAGTGATTATGTAATGCTTAAATTTGATTATGTGGTAAATGAGGAAATTAAGAAAGCAGAGACAAGACGACTTGAGGAGGAGGTATAATTGTGGAAACTACACAGAACTTAAAAACTTCTATGGTAACAGAGATTGGGATATGGAGTTTGTTTGCCAGGAACCAGGGTATTGTGGTGACAGCTTATGTGAAATTTACAATAAAGGTGTGAGAACATGTGTACCTTAAGCCTCAGATACAGAAATAAGGAAGAATGGTTTAAATTAAGATGTCAAAAAACAAGAGCTCAGAGATTTATGTGACACTTTAGCCAGCCAGCTCATGAAAGGTATAAAAGAGCAGGGAATGAGTATAACAGGATAAGAAAAGAGGAACAGAGAAATTTTGAAAAGAATGTTGTGAAAAAGGCAGGTGAAAATCCAAAACTTTTTCCATGAATTTGTCAGAAGTAGATATTTAGTTAAAGGTCACTTAATCAGACAATGGATTTAGAGGGAAAAATAGTTGAGGATGATGTAAGGATATGTGAGGAACTCAGTATCAGTTTCAAAGTTGTCTTCACAGTGGAATACACTATAACCCCATCACTAGTGAGATTGGATGTGGAGCAAACTTTAGAAAATGTTGAGATATCTAGAATAGACAAGCATAGTACTAAAAAGTTTTGACCTATTCACAGTTCATGGTCCTAATGAAATTTCATCTTATGTGCTGAGGATGTATGTAGAGGCATTAGACAGACCTCATAAAATGCTCTTGAAGATGTTGCTAGAGAAAGGCAAAGTGCCAAGGGAGCAGAAAAAGGCAGATGTCCTGCCCACATATAAGAGAGGAGACTAGTAAGAGGCACTGAACTACAGACCAGTCTCCTTGACATTTGTGGTCTGTATGGAACTGAAAAGATTTATCAGAAAGCAAATGGATGACATTCTACAAAGGACAAATTACATAGGTGAGAGGTAACACGGTTTTAGTGAGGTCATGTATGACGAACCACTTTTATTTCTGTGAGAGTGAGCTCTGTCTTAGACAAAAGAAAAGACTGGGTAGATTGTTAATATCTTGACTGCCAGAAAATATTTGATACAGTACCACATGGGTGGCTGATAAAAGAGCTGGAATATCAGACAGGAATAAGGAGGAGACCCATTTAATGGATACAGAATTACCTTAGTGGAAAGGGACAAAGAATGCATGTCAGGGGAGCCATTTCCAGATGGGTGGAGGTCACCAGTGGAATGCCCAAGGGTTCTGTTATGGGACTGGTACTGTTCTTGATCTGTGTGAATGACCTGTCTGAAGATATGGACTCCTACCTGAATATGTTCGTAGATGATGCAAAAGTCATGAGGGAAGTGAAGAGCAAGGAGGATTGCATCAGCTTACGAGGGTACTTAAACAGACTCCATAGTTGGTCTGGCACAAGACTGATGAAATTCAACCCAAGCAAATATAAAGTAACGAGGATGGGATGATTATTATGTCTGGAAATAAACTTCGAGATTATTTGTGTGAGATTGACTTGGGAGTCAGCATCATCCTTAACCTATCTCAAGAGTCCCACAATATGAGAATAGTAAAGGAGACGATCTGTCTTCTGGCAAATATCACATTACCTTTCAACTATTTGGATAAAGAAATATTTAGCAAGATGTTCATATCATTTATAAGGCCAAAATTCAGATTTGGTCATCTCTCATGAAGAAGCACAGAGCTAATAAAAAAGGCCTAGAGGAAGGCAGCAAAGATGGTACCAGAATTAAGAGAGCTTAGTTGCAGGGAAAGACTAGAGGCTTTAAATTTGCATCTCTTAGAAGAGAGAAGAGTAAAGGGTGACCTGATTACAACCTTTAAGTGATGTGGACAGTGAACATTTCTTTGAGAGATGTAGGGATATAACAACCAGAGAATATAACATGAATTTAAACAAGGAACTTGATAAAGAAGATGTAAAGAAGTACCTTTACAGTATTGTTGTGGGGGATGAATGTAACAATGAATGAAGACATGGTTTATGTAGATAGCATACATAGATTTAAGGAGTACTGAGAATCTCCGGGTTTCAGCCTGACTCTACTGCCAATGAGAGGGAGGGCTCTTGCAGTATTAATACTGGCCCCTCCCATGACTTTTCCCTTTCTGTGAAACCTTCCTCTCTTTTCTGTTCACTTTACCAACATTTGTGGTCTCTCTAGTAGCCTCTCTTCACTTGAACACCATCTGTCTAGTACCTCTCCTAATATCTTACTTCTGTCTGAGACACAGTTGTCTAATGATGTTCTCACT
>JAYMFT010239650.1:0-24798 GCA_038088735.1 Panulirus argus | reverse complement strand
TATATATATATATATATATATTCATACATACATATACTTACACAGGCATATACACATGTACATATTCATACTTGCTCGCCTCCATCTATGCCTGATGCCACCTCGCACCACAGGAAATGGCATCTTAGTCTTTAGCTGTCATGTGTAATGCACCGAAACCACTACCTATCGACGTCCAGGCCCCAAATACCTTTCCATAGTTTACCCCAGACGTTTCACATTCCCTGGTTAAGTCCATTGACAGCACGTCGACCCCGGAATACTATGTATATATATATATATATATATATATGTTATTTACCCAACTGAAATCTAGTAGCTTTGGGCACTGTGAGATTAAAGAGGATGGCTGCTTCACCTCA
This sequence comes from Panulirus argus, assembly GCA_038088735.1. Classification (NCBI taxonomy): domain Eukaryota; kingdom Metazoa; phylum Arthropoda; class Malacostraca; order Decapoda; family Palinuridae; genus Panulirus; species Panulirus argus. The sequence continues at coordinate 24,436 of JAYMFT010239650.1, read as the reverse complement.
AGACAAAATATATATAAAATCAATGTGTGACCATTTCTGAAATACTACAATATAAATCATTAGCGTTATGAAAATTTTTGTATGCAGTGGCCCATAGATTATATAATTTATCTAGGCAATTAAATGGGGTGGTAGATAATAATCTCTTTACATAAATACATACACAATTGATATACGATTGAATTATCTCTTAGATACTATACTTTAAATCATTAAAGTGTTAAGATAATTTTTGTACGCCGTACCCCCTATGTAATCATTTAGGCTTTTAAAAAGGGTGGCTACTTCACTTCATTACATAAATATATACCAAATTGATATAAGATTGAGTTATATCTTATATGATATGTTATTTACCATTGTGTTAAGAATTTTTGTATACCGTAGCCAATATATTCAGTGATTCATCCCATTAAAATGGATATAGCTACTTTACCTTACGACAAATTTATGAAAAATTAATCAACCATTAATCTGTCTTAAATCCTGTGATATACATTATTATTACGTTAAGATAATATTTTTTACCGTAATCCATAGAAAATTATTTATATCCGTATCCCCTCACTTTCTTTGTTTACGTATTAATTAATGTAAACAAAGAACGCCGACCCAGCTGATCACGGACGCCGACTCAGCTGCTCACCAGGAAGCTACCATTTCCGGTGTGTGGGTGATTTAAATTCTCTTTTTGGGGTTAATTCCTGACTTGCTGAAGTCAGAGGTTCTATAGACGCATGTATTTGGAATGGGGTTGCATTAATAGTGATATACGCAGTAGAGACAACTACCGGAAATGCTAATTTGGTGCCACAGAGGGCAGTCGCCTTTCGGGATGAGTGGCCACAGAGGTTAGGGTGTAGAGGAAGTAATCCAGGGCGATGTTTATCCCTAGACAGATATCATATTTAGGCTGGAACACCGCATAGGGAGGCTCATGCATGAGCGAGCATGCGCCAGCGTTCTGACTGGCTTGAGGATGATTTAAGGGTGACGTTTGTCTAGGCCGGTATGAGGTTAAGGTAAGGGTGACGTTTGTTGGATAGGCTTGAGGGTGAGATAGGGGAGACGTTTGTCCTGACAGGATTGAGAGTGAGATAAGGGTGATGTTTGCCATGACATGGTTAAGGGTGAGGTAAGGGTAACTTTTATCGGATAGGTTTGAGGGTAAGGAAAGGGCGACCTTTGTCCTGACAGAATTAAGGGTGAAGTATGGGCAGCAGCTGTCCTGAGAGGCTTGAGGATGAAATAAGAGCTGCATTTGTCTTGACAGACTTGAGGGTGAAATAAGGGTGACATTTGTCCTGACAGACTTGAGGGTGAAGTATGGGTGATGTTTGTCCTGACAGGATTGAGAATGAGGAAAGGGTAACGTTTGTTCTGACAGGCTTGAAGGTGAAGAAAGGGTAACATATGTTCCAACTGGCTTGAGGGTGAAGTAAGGGTAACTTTTGTCCTGACAGGATTGAGGGTGAGGACTGGCCTGAATTGCTTCAACAGGGGTATGTGATCTCGAGCATGGGAGGATTATGATGATTTGAAGAAAACGTGGAGTACAAAAGGGAGAAATATGGAAAATATAATTGCCTTATTTTCAGTTTTGTTAGAAAAAATGTAAATGTTATGGAGTCTGAAGTTCTACCATTTTAGTTCCAAATCATTATTAACTTTGAGTATTGAGTGGTTTTGTTTTGCAATGCCAATATAGTGTTTAGATCATATAATACCGATGTGGGGCATAATTTAAATCACTCTATATTATTTAACTGTGTTAAATAAGCATTAATGGTTTTGTATATCAGGGAAAAAGTAGGGATCATGATTTTAGATTAGGTAAGACACTTTCAAAGTCAATAGAAACAATGTATACTCACTCAGCCGTTGAAGTGATAGGAGAAGCATGTGAATATTAAATTTGCCTGATGCCATGGTTCACATAGCTGCTTACTTTGTGATTTCATTATTAATATCTGATGTCATTTTGGTGGTGTTCGATCATGGGTGCTACTGGTACAGGATACCATGACTATAATGTTGAAAAGTTAAGGTGAATCTTGAATGCTGGTGGGGTTATATGAGGTTTATAACACTCCTCTCAATTCTTAAAAAGTGTGTTACCTACGTGTACTTTAAAACATACAGTTTCCATGATACTACTGTCACTTATTCATTTTTGTTCATTAAGATATAATGCTCCAGATCATGCTTTGCAATGGTTAACAGGTGACCAAGAAGGAATGAGACTTACAGAACTGATTGTAGATGCTTTTCTAGAACAGTTAGTTAAAAAACCAACAAGAGGTAAAAACATTCTTGATTTTGTCCTCACCAATGACACAAACTTAATCAACTCTTGTGAAGTAGGCTAGAGTTTGTCAATTAATAATCACAGTTTGATTAGGTTGGAGATAAATTTAGATTATGAAATAAATGACAACAAACTCTTGATCCTAGATTACAGGCGAGCAAATCTTGAAAACATAAGGCACGAAATTAGCAGTTCCACTTGGACAAAACTTCTTGACGTTCATACAGTAAAGGAAATGTGGAATAATTCTAAAAACACATTACTAAACATTAAGGATAAACATATTCCACAAATTACGAAGAGAACTTTCAACATTTCAAAACAATCATGGATGAATAGAATAGGACTAATTTGCCAAAAGAAGAAAACATACAAGATGTTCAAATCAATGGGAAGTGATGAAAATCACCAGGGATTAATCAAAAAACAAAGAGAGTGTAAGAAGGTCATAAGACAGAGTAATCGTGAGGAAGAAAAAAAGATTTCCTTGATAGTTACGAAGAATCCTAAGGAATTCTTCAAATATGTAAGACAAAAGAACTCAGTAAAAGAAGGAATTGAACCATTACGAAACGAACGTGACACATTAACTACTAACAACAAGGAAATGGCTACCATACTAAATTGTTCTTTTAACTCAATATTCACAGTTGAAGAGATATCTCGAATACAGCAACCAATGAAAACGTTTAAAGGATCTGATGAAGAAGAGCTGAATGTTAGAGAAATAAAGAGCTCTGAAATACTTAAATACCTAGACCAAGTAAATCCTAACAAATCCAACAGCCCATGTATCTTAGCTCCAAGATTTTTAAAAAAAAAGGTCAGGAGACAGCTGATACATCCCATATCAAAAATTGTCAACAAACCTCAGTAGGATGGTCAGGTGCCAACTGACTGGAAACTAGCAAATGTTACTCCTATACAAAAAAAGGAGATAAAAAGTGTGCCTTGAACTACTGCCCAATTAGCTTTACATCAGTGTTAGGTAAAATGATGGAAAAAAATAATACGAAATAAAATTGTCACTTTTCTAGAGGATCACAAAATTATATTGGACAACCAACACAGTTTTCACAATAGAAGGTCCTGCATGACAAATTTACTGTCTGTTGTAGTATGTTTAGACTTCCAAAAGACTTACAATAAAGTACCTCACACGAGACTTTTATATAAACTCAAAGCACACCCTACACTTGCCACTCTATCTTCAAACACATTCAAGAGTCCTTCAAAATACTCACTCCATCACTATCTGTTATCACTTCCCACCTTGCCCCTTTCACCAATGTTCCTGTTTCTTCTATGTCTTACGCATGTTATTTACCTCCTCCTAAAACATATTTTTATTCTTCCTAAAGTTTAATGATACTCTTTCACCCCAACTCTCATTTCATTTACCCTCTTTTTTCAACTTTTGCACCTTCTTGACCTCCTGCTGCTTTCTCTTATACATCTCCTACTCATTTGCACTCCTTCCTTGTAAGTATCATCCAAAGGCCTCTCTCTTCTCTTTCACTAACAACTTTACTTCTTCATCCCACCACTCACTACCCTTCCTAATATGCCCACCTCCCACATTTCTCATGCCATATACATCTTTTGCACATGACATCACTACTTCCCTAAATACATCCCATTTCTCACCCACTCCCCCCAGTTCACTTGCTCTCACCTTTTGCCATTCTGCACTCAATCTCCTGATATTTCTTCACAAAGGTCTCCTTTCTAAGCTTACTTACCCATCTCTTCTCCCTGACATTCTCTCTTCTTTTTTGAAAACCTCTACAAATCTTTGCTTCCACAAGATAGTGATAAGACATCCTACCAGCTGCCCCTCTTAGCACATTTACATCCAAAAGTCTCTCTTTTACACACCTTTCAATTAATTAATAATCTAATAATGCCCGATGACCATCTCTTCTACTCACATACGTATACTTGTGAATATCTCTCTTTTTAAACAAGGTATTCCCGATCACTAGTCTTTTTTCAGCATAAGTCCAGAAGCTCTTCATTTTCATTCACAACACTGAATACCCCATGTGCACCAATTATACCTTTAACTGCCACATTACTTACCTTCACATTTAGATCACCCATCACTAATACCCGGTCTCATGCACCAAAACTGCTGACACACTTACTCAGCTGCTCCCATAACACCTGCCTCTCTCAAGATCTTCCTTCTCATGACCAGGTGCATAAGCACCAATAGTCACCCATCTCTCACCATTCACTTTCAGTTTTACCCACATCAATCTGGAATTTACTTCCTTACACTCTGTCACACATTCCCACAACTCCCACTTCAGGAGTAAGGCTACTCCTTCCTTAGCTTTCATCCTCTCACCAACCCCTGACTTCACTCTGAACACATTTACAAACCATTCTTCCCCTTTACCTTTGAGATTCATTTCACTCAGAGCCAGAACATCCAGGTTTCTTTCCTCAAACATACTACCTATCTATCCTTTTTTCTCATCTTGGTTACATCCACACACATTCAGTCACCCCAATCTGAGCCTTCAAGGAGAATGAGCACTCCCTGCATGACTCCTCCTCCTGTTTCCCCTTTTAGAAACTGAAATACAAGGGTAAGGTTTCCAGGCCCCCGCTCCTGCCCCCTTTAGTCTCCTTCTACGTAAGACGAGAACAAATGGGAACATTTTTGAAGGGGGCAAGGGGGGAAGTGATAATGGGTAGTGATGGAGTGAGGAGGAGATGGAGTGAGTATCTTGAAGGATGGTTGAATGTGTTTGATGATAGAGTGGCAGATGTAGATAGGGGAAGTTTGGAGTTGAAGTCTGGAGGACACTTGTAAATTATTAATAAAACCAACAAAAACTTCACCCATCCTTTTTTAGTACTATAGATATATAGCAGAAATACATACCAATACTTATTTAGTCTGCTGTTGGGGATTGCATGAAATTGGAGTGTGTGTGTGGAGGTGTGAATGGCCACTTAATTTGTTGTTTGTGTGCTGACATTCCTACGTTTAGCATGATCCTCAATCATAGGTATGACTGGTATATTTTGATTTGGATATTGAATATTAATGTTGATGGACTCTGCCTGGTTGAGGTTACACTGCAAGTGAAAAGTCACCTTTTTTAAGGGTGTATCATCTTCAGTTAGCAAAAGAGTGTAATGTTTTTGAGGAACTGTTTGCTCTAAAGGAGCCCATTTTTTCTGTGCTTCTTATTTTAGCTCAACCTTGAACCTGCAGAAACCTCAGATATCTGTAATGCTAAAATTGAATTTATATGCAAAGATAAATCTTGACTGCTAAGGAGGCTAGATGAGCTTTCTCATGCATTCTTCTAATTTTGACAGTTCATCTGAATTTGATTTAACCACACATTTTTTCTTTTTGTAATCCTAATTGCTACTACCTTATGAGACATAGAATAAGATGCAGCTCATTGCTCCACAACTTTTATTGTATTCATTAAACATTTTGATAGCACTGGAAACAAATCAGTCAATGTCCAAAGTTAGTTGTGTGGCTAAACTAATATTTTACCCAGAATATAAACCAGACTTCATTTTTTTATGCCACTGAATGCGTAAATCAAGGTAGTCTCATTAGAGGTATCCATTTTGTCAAACAACAACCAAGGGGAGGATGAACAGCCAGGTTGACAGTAGACTGACTGCCACAACAAGGATTCAAATATGTGAGGTTGACCCCAGCCAGCCTGTGAATACATGATGGTCAGGACACTAACCAGTACACCACAGAGGTCCATTTACAATTGTATCTACTTATCTTATTGAAGAAGAGTCGGGAATATCCGGAAAATTGTTAAGAAAGAAGGAAAATGAGGAAATTTATCAGTTTAGGTAAGCTTTAAAGCTGTAAACATTTGGATATTAATTAATCTTGCTCTACAGTGTTAGTGTAGTATTTAGTGAATACAGTAAGAGTGTTTGAGTGTGTTTTGGAGCATTTTATTTTAGTATTGTAATAGTGATGAGCATTATGAATATCAGAAAATATGGAGTTAAGTAATGTAAAAGTAGGTGAAACACCTTTCAAAATTCAACAGAACCTCCAAAAACCTTACCTAACCTTCATATACCAGTGAGTTTTATCTTAAATTTCAATATTCTCATTGAGATATACTAGACATATCCTGAGCATTATGCCAACTTTTGATTAAAGTCAAAGAACTGATGACACTTAGCAGCCATTCTTGCTACTGGCCAATTTTCCTTAAAACATCCATTCTTAGCAGACCACATTATTGTTAGTAAATTTTTACAATAAATTTTGACTGCTAGGGGAGGTTAGATGAAGTTTTTAAGGATTTTATTGACATCTTACAAGTTTTTAATCTACATTTGTATTAATTAACCCCACATTTCCCCAGATATTCATAATCTTCACCACTGTCTCCCTATGTGATATTTCATGATAGAATGTAATGTTCCAAATTATAATATGTATTGTGTTCTCCAAAATCTACAAAGTGAGTATAAAGTTTTTGCATAGAAATTGCAGATAATTTCTATGTTGTCCTCCATTTGCATTGCATTTTTGTTTGATGTGTATTCGCATTTTCTTCAACAATTTTTTCTAATTTGAAGGCTGAAATTTGTAAAAGAAGTCCCAGAGGGCTGTTTTTAGGACCTCATCATTCATCAATACATATGGGAAATTTATTTTACAACGTTCCAAAGTGAATTACTGTATTGCGTGTTGTAAAGTTTGAGCTGTGAGATCGCCAGACCACATACAAGTCCTGTGTTCAATCCATAATCCATTTAATATGTTATTAAGATATTCTCGAATTGCAACATCATAATTTGTATGTGCACCTTCTTGATTTAGGATGTGTTATAATGACACTCCTCATACAGTTTTTGAATGAACCATGTTAGGAACAGTTTCAGATATGCTGTGTGATCTTTACTCCCTCAGTACCCACAAAACTGACTTATGATGAAAAATAGTATTAGTGATCATGATGGTCTTGCCATTCTTATATCTTCATAGAATTTTTTTTGTCATTTTGATATCAACCCCAGAGGATATGTTAGGAAGAGTTTTGTGGTTTAATCACTTAAGAATATTTGTTTTACGACACCTAAACTTTTGTTTCCTTTGGACTTCAAAGCCCTCCCAACTTATATAGAAATACAAGCATGAATTTATGCATTTCATCACTTTTTTACTTTTATTTCTTTATATTCATTTCAGTCATCTATTCTCACAACCTGTCATCTCCCATCATATTGTTGCAAATTCATTTATTCTGTAAGAACCAGTACTAAAGCCAAGATATCTGATTTTCAGAAATATGAAAGAAAGAAACACAGGAAGAGTTCAGCTTGAGTGTGTGATATGTGGTAGTGTGTTGCCTTCTGTTTATAATTACCACAAACACAATATTCGCCAACACTCACCAGCCCAACTCTCTCGTGCTATCCTCAGACTTAGGAACTTGCAAGTGCCTTTGAATGACCCACCCTCAGAAGCTGGAGATGACAGTGAAGAAGACGATGAAGAGGAGGAAAAGGAAAGAATTGACATAGACATGGCTGAAGCTTTAGGTATGTGAAACTTGTATTATATAGATGAACTTTACTCTTATTTGATTTAAGGGTAATTTCTGAAAAGGATGATGGTGATTTATTAAGTTTATCATTATGTTTTCTGTCCTTAAAATTAATTTTGTGTACATGTACAATGAATTTGCATAAGAATTGAAGCTAGGAGCTATCTAACAACTCTGATGGGATGATTAGCCTCTAAACTGACAAGTGATAGTTAACTCTGGTGGGATGATTGGCCACTAAACTGACAGGTGATAGTTTTGTAATGTTGGTAGATATATAAGAAAAAAAGAAATATAAGTGACCAGATTTTGGCCTTGATTAATGTAGAAAAGGCCTCTGTACTATTGATAGTGAAGAGATATTGAACATTTTTGGAGTGCATGATGAAGGATGGCAAAGCTAATAGAAACATTGTTATAACTTTTTATGGTACCATGGTTAAGAAAGATTATTGAAGGTGAGTGGTTCAGAGTAAAAGTCAATAGTGACAAGATTATACAGTAAACCCTCGATTTAATGGACTAATAATGGGAGGGGATGTCTGTTAATGCCAAAGTCCATTAAATCAAATGTAACCCCTAGGCCATTTTTTAATGCAATTTATGATATACAGTAATACAATTTAAAGTTCACATGCTTTCTTTTAACTCCTCTATCACTTGATGCCATTTTGAATTGTAAGGATTGCATAATTATTTGATAAATAAAGTCACAGTTCTCTGTATGCAACCTGACTGCACAATAGCTTGAGGCAGACTGAGACCTAAACAAAGTGAGTATACCCTACGCTACCAAAAACAAGTGCGATATGAAATACGCATGGTGTAGCATTTGAGATTTTTTTATTTTTTTATATTTTAAATTATTATTGATTAATGTATTATGATTCTCCTGGTCCGTTAAATCCGAAATCCTTTATATTGCGGTCCATTACATTGAGGGTTTACTATATATTTTTTCATACTTGTTTGCCATTTTCCACCCATCTACTCACTTCCACTCTCTAGCTGTCATTGCATTAATTGTTTTATGCATCTTTTTTTGGTATCAGGAAAAGATTGTAGCTTTCAGTAAAGTAAAACAGAACTGAGAGTGCTAAAGGGATTGAAAGTTATGAATATTTGCTACTGCAGTAGTTACACTGATAAAAGTGGTAGCAGAAAATACAACGTATTTTGAAGAACTTATGAAAAGCAAATTCATTAGTGCTGAAAGATGTAAGGATGGTAGAGAAAAAAATGTTTGAACTTGATGTTTGACTGAATGGATTGTTGTATAAGTTAAAGAGTTCAGAGATCTGAGTGGGACATTTGGCTTGATAGCTGATATAGAAACTTAGTTATCAGAGTGCAATTGATGTATTATAAGCTTATCGTTGGAAATCTAAGGCGAACAAGTGTTGAATTTCATTGGAATGATATATCCCACACCAATGGTTTGCAAGTGAAGTGTGGGTCCATGACAGTAGAATTGCTTGTATTGTGTAAGAATGTGAGACAGGTTTCATTAGAATTGAAGATGAATTATAAGAATGGATACAGTAAAGAAATTTTAGTAAGAAACCACATTAAAAATGGATTACTTATTGAAATGTGGGATGAAGTTGAAAGGTACTACAGAAGTCCCTTACCAACAACAGGAGTTAAGTTCCTGGAAGACCCTGCAGTGTACAAAACCATGGTTAGCAAGTAATAAAGCTATGGGAATGATGGGTTGTGGGGAGTGCTTCTTGAGAGAACACTTCAGGATAAAAAACAAGCATGTTATACATCATAAATTATGAATTACAAATGATATGAAATGTAGTAAATGATGATAAGATAGTGGTATGTCACCTTTGATGTCAAACTTCTGTATTCATACAAAGCAGGCAACCAGCTACACATAGTTGAAGCTTTAGTATGTATGTGATGCACTTATTATATAGATGAACTTAGCTGTTATTAAAGTTAAGGGTAATTACTGAAAAGGACATTTGGCTTGATAGGTAATATGGAAACTTAGTTATCAGGGTTAGAGTGATGTAATATGAGCATATTTTGGAAATCTGAAGAGGGCAAGTGGTGAATTTTATTGGAATGATGTATCCCACATTGATGTTTACAAGTGAAGTGTGGAACTGTGACAGTAGAATGAATTGTAAAGTGTAAGAACTTCAGACAGATTTCATTATAATTGGAGGTGAATTATGAGAATAGATACCGTGAAGATATTATAGTAAGAAGCCATTTTAAAAATGGATTACTCAGTGAAGTGTGGGTTGAAGTTTTAAGGTAATACAGAAGTCCTTTGCCAACTGCAGGAGTTATGTTCCTGGAAGACCCCATAGTTCACAAAATCCTGGTTAACAGGGAACAAAGTCAACTGGAAATGGGGTTGGAAGTGCCTCTTGGGAGATATATCTTAAGTCATATAATGAACTATTCAAGGTTAAAAATAAGCATATTATACTTCAATAAAACATGTTTATTCTATTAAAGTTTGAATAAATGTTGTATAAAACTTTAATGATATGATGGTAGTATGTTACCCCTAATGCTGCACCTCCATACTCCCATGAAGCAGCCAGTCAGCTGTGGTGCACAAAAGGCTACCTAGACACTCGCCCCAACAACACTGCCTGGTTATGACGCTCTTGCCTCATCCTAGCAATGGTGGTCTGCTCTGGGCTACAGGGTACCTGCGGCCACATGACACTCACCCAGTGTGCAGAAAAAATTTTTTGTTAGTACTGTGGAAAACCTTGGATACTCAAACTTGTTGTAGTTGGTGTAATGGTACTCTGTCCATTATTCTAAGTATGCATACTTAGTTGGCAAAACTTATGTAGGCAAGAGACCTCTGTTTAAGCACATGGAAAGATTTAGTAAGTGAGTGGTATTTAAGAAGGTTGGAGACCCTAGTTCTGCTTAATTAATTACCCCAAAAGTTCCAATCCCATATATCTGTGATTAAAGTTACGATAGAATATGTAAATTACATTCACAGGATAGAGTGAATTGGACAATAAGGTATACAGGGGTTGACATGCTGTGAGCAGACTGAACTAGAGCATGTGAAGCAGTTGGGGGAAACCATGGAAAGGTCTGTGGGGCCTGGTTGTGGATAGGGGGCTGTCGTTTCAGTGCATTACACTTGTTAGCTAAAGAATGGATGTGAGCATATGTGGTCTTTTTTTCTATTCCTGGCACTACCTGGTTAAAACAGAAAGCAGCAGTCAAATATGGAAAAAAGAACAAATAATGATGATTATGATAATGATAATAATACCTGTAATTTACTGTTAGTACTGATGATGATGATAGAAATAGTAGTACAGTAAAACCTCTGTTATCTGTAATTCCACATAATGAAATGTTCAAAACATATTTTTTTCAATTTCGGTTGGCACCCCTCGATTATCCAGAAAAAATAAAAGATTAAAATAGATACATTAAGATATTTCAAATCGTGCACACACCACACTGCAGCAGTTATTGTGCTCACCATCTGATCTTTTGTGGCACTGGTGATTGTTTACTGTCCCCTATGTGCTTTCTAGCATGGTGTTGTGTAATGGTCTCAGACATTTGTGTATTTTGTGCACCCAGGGTTACTATTGTTAAAAATGGCCCCTTTCAGGCATCGTCAGCAATTGCCTGACAGCTCCTTGAAGCCATCTACATCTCACTTGAAGTGCAAGAGGAACGTTTTAAGTCTCGAAAAGATGAAGTTGTGCAAGAGGCTGGCTAAGGGTGAGTCCAAGGCTGCACTTATGAAGAACTTCAACGTCATATGCTTTTTTGCATACATATGTTAATATATTCTCTATGTCATGTATTTACAAATAGATAAATTATTTTCAGATATTACCATTTCTGAACTATATGATATCAATAACTTGAAAAACTGGAGATTTCATTATTGGAAATGGCGCATTCCCCAAGCGTTTTGGATAACAGAGGTTTTACTGTACTGTAGTGAGGCTATTTGCTGTTTGTATGGCTCAAGGTGAAATGTATGAAGATTGGTAGAATGCATGTATAGTGCCCTTATATAAAGGCGATGGGGATAAAAGTGCTTGCTCAAATTATAGAGGAAAAGTCTTTTGAGTATCCCTGCTAAGGTGTTTGGGAGAGTAGTGATTGAGAGGGGTGAAGCAATGTGCATTCAAGAGTAGTAAAGGATGTGTGAACTAAATGTTTGCTTTAAAAATCTTGTGAGAAATACTTGGAGAGAGAGAATGAATTGTATGCAGCATATGAGGATCTGGAAATGTATGATAGGGTTGACTGAGAGGCATTATGGATGAAATGAAGCAAGGAAATTTAACAGAACAGTAAGACATACTTGTGAGTAGAATGTATCAAGATTGTTTAATCTGTTTATGGTGAATGCATGGGTCTTAAAGTGAGGGGCAGGACTACAGCATACTTGGGGTGGGGGTTCCTGGGAGGTCAGCTTGTTGCTATTTGCAGATGAAGTGAGAGAATTTACTGAAGCTGGAGACAGTTTTGGAGTGTGTGAAAGGAGGAAGTTGAAAATAAATGTGAACAAAAGTAAAATGCTGAGATGCAACAGGGAGATGAGACAGGACAGTTAGAGAGTAATTCTAAATGGGGAGAACCAGAGAAAGTGGAGTGCTTTTGATACCATGAAAAAGACTTGGCAGTGATTGGAACGATGGAGGCAGAATTGTCATGGGATGCAACAGGGAGCTAATGTCCTGGATGTATTGAGGAGTGTGTGGAAGTAGAGGTTATTGTCTTGTAGGGCAAACAACGGAAGAGGATGGACATGTTGGAAATTAAATGCTAGAGGCGAATACATGGTGTGAGGCAGGTTGATCCAGTTAGTGCCAAGCACTCTAATTTGTTAGTACAGTACAAATTTTGACATGCTTACACTGTACACACATTGCTGACTCGCTGATTTTTCAGTATTATTGTGACTATTTTTTACCCATCATGTGTAGAATGTGGCTGCAAGTTCTAGTGCTGCTAGTGCATCTAAAGTGCCCAGGAAAGGACTCTCTGTGGATGTAAAATTACAAGTTTTGAGTTGGTTGTAAGCTAGTGAGTATCATGTCAATGTTGGTGGTTTCAAATTGGCTACATCGACAGTTAGAACCACTATAAGAATGCAGACAAGGTGAAAGGTATCGCAAACAGCGTCGAGAGGTCTAAGTGGTCTGATGCAGTTTGAATTCCATTTAGTTCCCTTGCATATCATAATAATGTTAGGCTTTGCTTGTAATTTACATAATTCCATGTTCAGTAACACCCCATAAGTCTGGTAACTTCTATTTGAACCATTATGTAAAGCATTTGCTTTGACACAAATATGGATATTCATTGAAATAAGTTCTTTTGGCTGTAAAGTGTTATCTTCAAAAAGATCAGCTCAAACTGCAGTAATTGAAGACATCTTACTTGCTGTGACTAAGGTTAAGGGATATAAATATTTGGTGAAATGCTTTGAGTGATCCTCTAAAGACTGCCAGTAATCTCTTGTGGAAATACTTGCTGTCTTTGCCTGAAAGAATGTTAAGATGATGGTTTTGAATCATGGTGCTCATTTGGAGGTAATGATTCATTTTTAGATTGGATGGTTTGACAAATGATCAACTACATAAGAATTACCTTGAAATTTGAGTGATATTTGAACTGGAAGATCCAGAGAAAGACTATATGTAAGATAGATTCAAAGAGTTTATGGATGTGCACTGTGACTGACACTTGATAAAGATTCATTATTAGTCACCCTGCTGTAAAGTGTGTTGTGTTGCCAGACATGAACAGCTTGAGGTTACACCACAAGTGAAAAATCACCCCCCATGAGGCTGTATCAACTGTCAGTTTATGAAATAGAGTACACTCCCATCAGAGAACTTCTCACCTTCAAGGAGTCCATCTTTTACCTGCCACTGAGTGTAACACAGACTTCTAGCTGCAGAAGGCTCTGGAAAAAGGGTCCTGGAGTAACACCAGGGAATTTTCAGAAAAGGATCCTTAGGTGATTATGGTGTAGCTGTACTGTAAACACAAGTGTATAGATATAATAGATATGTAAAAACTATATGATCTGATTAAGATTAGTTTAGGATGTCCTTTCTTTTTTACAGTATTCTTTAATTGGCATAAATTACATTAACCTTCAGTCACTTTTATCAATAGTTAAGATAGATAATGGGCTGAATCTGGGCATATAAAGTTGCCAGAAAATGAGGAAAGTCTCTGGGACCTAGTAGTGGATTGGGAGCTCTGGTTTTGATGTTTATTCATAGTAACTAGAGAGTGGATATGAGTGAATGAGGTCATTTCTTTGTCTGTTCCAGGTGCTACCTCACCAGTACAGGAAATGGCAAACATACGAAGAGAAAAAAAAATCTTCATTCATTTTATATCACCTCTTATCTCATAATGCAGTATAGATTATTAATGGCATTAGCCTTTGAAGATGAAATCCACTTTGTATGTTGCAGATCTTGAGTACTTACATTTTGAAAATCAAGAGTCAGCACTTAGTTATCGGTTTATTTTCTTTGCAGGGCTTCCTGTTAAGGTGGAACTAATGGATGAAGAAGTTATTGAACTTGGCCCAACAGATAATGCAGATAATCTTCAGATACAGAGTCGCCTTGTTAAGAATGAACATGAAATGATTCAGCAATCAAGACAGATAATTGAAGTTAAGGAAAACAACCCTCCACCATGCTACATTAATCCTGCCGTTGAGGATCCAGATGCTATAGTTGTTAAGTGAGTATCGTACTTACACTGTTAACCAGTAATGCCATATTTCTTTTGAATTAGGCTGTCTGCTTCGTCTTCACTAACTAGGCTGATTATTTTCTCATTTTTTAGTTTGATATTACCGGTGGAAGTACTACTGTAGGGGAAATTGAGCTTGCCCTTTCACCTGTTATTGTGTCTTCTCTTCTATATTTACATTGCAGCAGCACTAACAGAAGCTCAGCACTGTTTTCTCATATTTCTATATGCTTATGCCTCTCTGTACTTCCATGATTCCACTTAGCCCCTTTGTTTATATTTGAAATGGCACTCATTTTTGGTACATTCTGTTTTCCTAGCGCAAGCAAGAAGCACTTACTTCATTTTTTCTCATACATGTTTGCTTTTTCCCACATTAGTGTAGTAGTGCCAGGAACAGAAAAGAAATGACCTCATTTGCACATATTCATTGTTTATATTTGACTGAAACTAGAGACCCCATCCAAAACCAAACCCCAAAGCCTTGTCATTTCCCCCAACTGCTTCAAATGTGCTGGTTCAGTCCATTCTCACGCAACCATGTGTGACTTACTGTTACAGCATTTCATTCATGCACCTTAGAAAACTAGGTATGGAGGAGGATAGTGATTATTGCATAGGCTTCATGTACTTGAATCACCCCATTGAATTGGGAAGGGAGTGGTGATGACAGATAGATTAATTTTGGTTGGATCATATATGCCTCAGTGAGTGTTTTGTGCTCACAGCAAGCAGGGTTTATATGGTTAAAATTCTCTTCTGCCTGAGGCAAAATATAGTCATGACTTCTTGTAGTGGTGTCCAATGCATTGTTATGTGATACCACAGCCAATATTTTTTTTGTACACTGGTCAGTCTATGTGATGTTAAGGAAGCCTTTATGAGGGGAGCACCCACATGTAAAAATTTGTGAAGTCATAGCACTTTCAAAAGATGACATTTTTGATGAAAACTCATTGTAATCATGTTTGATTGTAACATAAACACTTCCAGAATACTACATATCCCACTCTGTATGGCTGAGAGTATTCTGGGAGTGTCATGATCATATGCCTGGCAACAGAGCAGCACAGGTTAGAGGGTCATAGACATAAACTCTGTTTCACCAGGTTGAGCTGAATGTCATTATGTTTTAGAAAAATATATTTTAGATAATCTTATAATAATAACAAACAAATAGATATTTTGTAATATTTAAGAATATCTTGCACACAATGCGTACAGGGGATATCAGGACTGCCACATTCAAAAGGTTAAAGATATTATTTTCTTTGTGTGAAATGGTACTCGAGTGTAATATAATGCGACTTTTTTGTGTGTTCTCTAATTTGATCATATTTTATTTTCAGGTTTGACAAAGAAATGGTAATGGCACAAGATAACAGCAGTCCGTTAGTGTACACTGGAGATCACAGCAGGAAGAACAAATATATTAACAGGCAGTTGAGAGCTGTATTTAAGAGAACTATTGATATTCCAAACCCAAGTGCTTTTATCATGGATTATAAAAAGGCCAAATCTCGATCTAATGACAAGTATGTCATGCAAAATATAAATGCAATGAATAACCCTCCCAAAAAACAACGTGGCCGTCCAAGGAAGAATATAGAAAATAGGTATCACATTCCAGCTGGTTTGCTTAACAGAAGGAAGATGGGAGAATATGAAGACTCTGATGGTAATGAGGATGAATTGGAAGCTCTTGCTGATCCTCCTCTTTTCTCAGATGATGAAGAAACAACTGCTGCAATTCCAAATATCACCAGAACACGTTCTGGAAGAGCTATCAAAATTAAGAAAGAAGATGGTACATTTAAATATTATGACATGCCAGGGAGGCATCAGTTAGACACAGAAGACTTAAGTAACCCAAAAGACTGGACAGAAGAAGCAACCCCTTCTTCGACAAAAGGGAGAAGGGGTAGAAAACGTAAGCAGCTACTTGAATCTGCTTTAGAGACTCCAAAATCTTCAGTCACTAGTGACCCCTGTAATGGTGCTCTAGCTAGAGACAATAATAACACAACAGAGTTAATTAGCATTAAAGAAGAGAATGTTGAGGAATGCAACATCAGTAATATGATTGAAGAAGGTCTTAGCATTCCAGCAACCAGTGAGATGGAAGAGGATTCAAATGAATTTGATAGATCCTCAGAAACAGAATCACTTGATGATTATGAATGCTTTTTGTGCTTCAAGACATTCAGTTTTAAGGAAGAGTGTGAAAAACATGTACACGAACATCTTAGTAAAGTAGTTGCAGATAGTAATGACACCACTTCCAGTAGCTCACATGCGTTTGATGGAAAGGAATCTGATAATAATGATATGGTAAATCTTGGTGTTAGAGATGTTTCCCTTGTACTGTCCAAAGAAAATGATACCACAACAGAAGCGAATGAGGTGTCTCAAAATTGTCAAGATCAGTCTTCATCTGATGCAATTAGTCATTCTGCTGCTAAAGAATCATTTACTTGCTCCATATGTAATGAGGATTTTGAGTCTCAGACAGCCTTGCAGGATCATAAACATGAAACTGTCCTTGAATGTAAATTTTGTGGGAAAAGATACCAGAACAGAATAAATTTGCAAACTCACATCAAGAGATATCATGAGGAAACTGATTGGATGAAATTTAAATGTGCATCATGTGGAATGAACTTTGGCTTTTTGACAGCTTTAGAGAGGCACATGAAGGACCATAACCCAAATCAGAAATTCTGCTGTGAGCAGTGTGGAAAGGTTTTCAAAAGTCTTACAAATTTGAAAAATCATATACCCTTGCATACAAGAGATGAAGTTTATGAATGCCCATATTGTCCCAAAAGATACTACATTAGATATAGTTATGATAAACATGTTAAAACTCATACTTGTGCACCAAAGTTTCATTGCAAGATTTGTGACAAAAATTTCAGTGACAGGAAACATTTCGAAGTTCATTTAGAAAGACACCAACATGGTGGAAGCTTAGGAAGAAGTAAAGACTACAGATGCAACAACTGTGGAGACATAAGAACTCCTACTGAATTAGAAATAATGAGTGAAACTGATCCAGGACATCATAAAACTTGTTTAGAATGTGGTAAAGGGCTTTATAAGAGGTTCATGATTGAAAATACGGATTCATCATCATTACCAACAAAATGTGACAGACAAAGAGAACAGTGCAAAATATGTGGAAAGTCTGTTCTCAATCTTCCTAGACACATTAAGTATACTCACTTAGGAAATGAGTATGTGCCTTGCAATGCATGTGGAGTTGTGGTCACTAAAGCATCATTGCCATCTCACAAGAATCGAAAGCATGGAGGTTCGGCAGTAACCTGTGATCATTGTAGCAGAGTATTTAAGAATATTATGTGCTTAAGGGAACACATGACAAAGGTCCGAAGAAAAGAAGATCCTACCAAGAGTATATGCAAATTCTGCAAAGTAGTGGTAGCTCCTGATGTTTGGAAAGAGCATATGATGAGGCATAGAACGAAGTGTAATGACTGTGGAGCTTCAAACTTTCAAACTCACGATGAATTTATGGCTCACCTTGAATCTTGTAGGAGATGCAGCAATTGTGGAACAACTGACTTTAAATCTAGAGGGGAATTCTTAGCTCATATTGAGATGTGTGGCAGTAGCATTGACATAATGACTGGCACTTTAGATTCTTCTGGTGAACAGGAAGTTGTAACTAGCATCTTTGCCATTGTGGGTGACAGCACATGCTGTGAAACTTGTGGTGAAGTATTTGAAGATCAAGGTTCTCTTGCTCATCATATTACAGAGACTCACCCCAATGCTTTATCATCAGGTCATAGTCTAGATGAAAGTGCAATGATCAGTGAGGCTATCTTGTATGCATGCCCTCAAGAATCATGTGGGATAATTGCTACAAGTAAGGAATTATTAAAAGATCACCTTTCAAATATACATAATGTACAGATTTCCAATGTTGATAACTCACTTGAACTATCTGATAGCAAGAACTTTGGATAGAAAGTGATGTGTAAATACAAATATATTTTACTGTGAATATGTGCTTCACTTTCCTCTTGCAATTTTTACTTAACATGCCATACCTCTGGGGCTACTTTGCTTGGGCACCTTGCTGCAAAGCAGAGAGGAATGTTTGTACCTGTATATGTGTATGTCCTTATCTTGTGTACACATTTCTTACTAGAGCAATTGGATGTGGACCAAAATTGTACCACATATACTGCATACAGCATTTACTCCGGAGCAAGTATTTCAGGTAGGTGTCAGAGGTCATTGTCGTGCACTGATATGCTACTGAATGTTTGTATAATGCAGTATCTTGTGACTAGATTGTATATGGGCTACACTTTAACACAGGGTTCTGTTCCTCATAGAATATTGGAGGTTTGAAGATCAGGGCCAAGGTCATCACAAATGTACTAGAGTGCTACTATATGCTTGAATAAACAACATCTTGGCAGCGAGGTGAGATTTGGACCAGACTTGTGCTTTGTGACCCCAACATTTCAATGTTGGGGTCACAAAGTTTTGGGCTAAAGGGCTACTAAATGCTTTTTAATGTTATCCCTTGACAATATGTACCAAACTTGTACCATAATTACTACATCCAGTGTTGCACATTTAAACAATGTTGTACACTTAATTTTTCAAGGTTTGGGTTAACAGTCAAAAGAATTTGTGTGGTAAGATGCTGCTTAATGCTTGTGTATGCAATATCTCTAGACTAGTTGATTGGATATGAATTAAATGTGTACCACAGATAATTCCAAAAAAGGTTTCAAAGATCAGGGTTAAAAAATCTTACATACTAAAATGCTATTAACATTGTATGAACAATATCTCATAATGGGATTAGATGGAGACCAAATATGTACCACATACTGCATATAGAGCTAATCATCTCATTAATTTTTTGAGGTCATGTAAAAGGCCACAAGACCTGATTTACTAATGTGCTACTGAATAGTTCTTTACACAGTATTTCATGACGATTAAGATATGTACCAAAATTTCTATGTACATGAAAAACCTTTACACCGAAGCTTTCATTGCTGAGGGTTAATGGTCAAAATCACAAGGTCTTGTGTAGCTGTATAATAGTAAACATTTATGTACACTGTATTGGGGCAGTGTAAAGTAAATATTTATGTACATTGTATCAGGTCAGTGTGACTGGTTATCAACCAAACTTGTACCATACACACCATATACAGAAGTTATGTATTGCATTTGATTAAGTCTTTTAAGGTCAGAGGCATCAAAGTTTAAAGTTACACTCCAGTGTCCAAAATACTTATGTACATAGTATCTCATGAATGTTGTGGACAAAGTTAGTTCTACACACACTGCATGCATACTTCCACACTTTTTAGATGTTTGTGATTGAGAGCTAAAGGTCAAGGTAACCAGATTTGTAATAAGCGTACAGTATTAATAGATTGGGTTAATGGATGTGGCAAAGATCAGAATTATGTATAACTAAAATTCTGTTAAGTGTCTGCATAAATGATAATGGATGACTTGGTAAATATATACCAGAGCTGACCTGTGGGTAGTACATAGAAAATTTAACACCTTGATAATATGTGGGATAAATGATCAAGATTGCAAGATCATGATAACTAGAATGATACTAAATGTTTGTGTGTACATTTCATGACTGATTCAGTAAATACTGAATAAATTTGTAAAATCTGTAGGTCAGGGTCACATGCAACTAAATTCTTTTAGACGGAAGCTGAAGATATGGAGAGTGGATGTTGGCCAAAGGTTCAACTTCCAAAGTTTTCCTTCTGATCAAGATTTAGAAGTCTTGGTCAAAGGTCAGAGTCACAAGGAGATTTCATAGGGAGATACAAGAACTGTATTCATGGGTCACAGTTGATTTATATTTTTTTATATGTGTGATCACTGTTTGTGCATTATGTGGAGCGAGTTTTATACTGATGTTGCCCATTCTCCAAACCTTGTATCTATGTACCATGTCTTTATTCCTGTGTCTGTATGCACACATACCTTAGCTTATGCCAAGTACCCATTATATCAACCAGTCCCAAGGGGAGGATGAACAGCTGGGTGGACTGTTGACCAGCTGCCATGAACAGAATTCGAACGTATATGGGTTTGATCTTATGCAGCTCATGCATGCATGACAGTCAGCAACACCAACCACAAGCAGCTTTGCAGCACCATGTGTAAAGATTGATTTTATGTTAAGAAATCATGGTAGCCCGTCGACAACTTGTTTGCAAAACACATGCCTACTGCTTATGATGTTTTACCCTTTCAGTGAACCTTTTGAACCCCAACCAACAAAATCTAATCAAATGATAACTCTGTACATAGTATTCCTGTTAAAAGTTGCACTATCTAGTCCCTGTAGCATTTAGTCCCTGACATTGAATGCATAATTTGGAGTGAAACTTGTATGCAATGTCTGTGATACAAATTTGGTCTGTATTCTAATTCAACCATGAGATATCATTACTCAACTTTAGTTTACAAGACCTTGTGACTATGACCTTTGTTTGACCACGAAACTGAATCCAGTGAAGAATTTTTTTATGTAGGAAGTGTGGTACAAGTTTGGTTCATATCCAATTTCCAAGTCATCAGATATCTACTCAGTATCTTGACTCATACACACAAGGACAGGTGCAAACCAATATATCATTCTGCTAGGCAGTGGAGGCATAGAATACTGTCTCGTGAGGTGTATTAATGAATAATAATAATATATCACATTTGTTCATAACTTGAATATGGAGCAGTGATTGCTAAAGTTACCATTTTATTTTAGATGAACTGGCTGCAGATTGGGGCCACGTCAGTTGCAAATTAACTTTAGGTTTCAAGAAAATTATCAAGTTAATCAGAGCATTTCTTTGATTAACTACAGAGGTAAGGTAGTAGAGTCCTTCTGATACATACAAGTATATTTTAGGGTTAGACAAATACCCTTATGGTAAAGCCACATTTTAGAACTAATTTGGCCTCATATCCTGACTGTTAAATCTGAATCTCGTCAAATAATATATATATTAGTCTCATTGGGACTAGGAAAATCCTTAACACTGTAATTGACTTAGCATTTCTGGTTACAAGGTGGTGTTACTACTATGGGTAAGGGCATAGAACAGTAGACATAGTAGAACTTGTAGAAAAAGAATGGTTCTACTCCACAAATCCCACAGCACCGCACAAAATATCACAGTATTACCAGGGCCGGATTTAGACCTTGGTGGGGGCTGGGGCACTTCAGGTTCGGCGGGCCCCTCGTACACAGATATTAAAATAAATGGAAAATCAAATTTACACATCAGTCAGTTTATTGCATGTAATTAGAACTGACAAGTTAGGTTAATACCTACATAGAAACACTTCAGTAGCTACAAAAGGTTTTTCTTTCAACACTTGGCATCTGTTTCCACCATTTTGATAAATCTTTTCTCTTTTTCGGCTGTAAATAAGGTCGTTTAACCTTAATAACTTCTAAGGAACGTCCTGCTTTGATGGAACAGTTAGCCAAAGTTCAGTCGAGATCCTGTCTCAAAAAACTAATTTTCTAATCATTATATTATTGGCCCCCTCATAAATCCAGCACTGAGTATCACAAAACAATGCACAGTGGCACAGTATATGATTCAGAATCAGTAACAGGATGCATCTCTGAATGCGGATAAAGAAATGATAGACACCACCATAGATGCAGCCTTCTATATGGGCAGTAAACTCATATTCACCTCCTATCACCTTTATCTTAGGACTTTGTCCACCCTTATCACTCCCTTGTCCTTTGTCAACAAAAGGATAGGAGAGTTGATGTAATGTGATAAGTTCTAGTACCACAAACAAACATGTATCACAGCCATGTATATCCACAACCACAACTAACAAAGGCTACACAAGAGTGACAGACAAATAGCTTAAAGTGTTTTCATAGAGTCCGTGCTATTTATCAAATTTTGACATTTTCCCCGTATCTAGAAACTATTCCATAATGATAGTAACTGTGATAAGTTGCACACAAGTTACTGAAAAATTGTAGATTATCTGTTTGTAACTGTGGGGAAGTAAATTCCTCAAATAGAAGCATTTGCATCTAACACAGCCTTCTGGCTGTATTCTTTTACAGTTTGTTGCAATTTAAAGCAATGTTTTGCTTATCTTATTCTTTATAGAATCCGGTGTTCATGATTTAGTGTCATTTATGATGTGACTAGGCATCTCCTGAACGGTGACACCGCGAGTGAAAAGTCACCTTTTATGAGACTGTCATTAGGAGTATGGTATCATCAAACATGTTCTTACTCCAAAGGAGTCTAGATTTCCTTGCGACTGAAAGTAGCACAGCCTTGGGCTGCAGTGCCTTTAGGAAGATCATTGTTAACACCAGGAGTTTTTCTAAGATACTGATCCTGTGGTAATTATGAAGAGATAAATGAAATTATGCATGTTTTTTTAAGACCACTTCTAATGGGCTTCCTCAGAAAGCCAGCCTCGTCCATCGGACGAGACAACAGATCAAGAATTGAGATGATGTGACTTTGTGAGAAGAGTTCAGAGCAACAGAGGTGTACATGTTCAGTGTCATCAGTTTGTAAGTTACACTTGGGCATGAGGGGTCTAGTGACATGTTAAATCAATATTTGTTGTGTTGGAGAGTTCGGCAGTGTGTCCAGAGAATAAACAAGAAACTGTGACGTTTACATGTCTGGTCATTGTAGCATTATATATATATATATATATATATATATATATCCCTGGGGTTAGGGGAGAAAGAATGCTTCCCACGTATTCCCTGCGTATCGTAAAAGGCGACTAAAAGGGGAGGGAGCAGGGGGCTGGAAATCTTTCCCTCCTGTTTTTACTTTTCCAAAAGAAAGAACAGAGAAGGGGCCAAGTGAGAATTTTCCCTCTAAGGCACAGTCCTCTGTTCTTAACGCTACCTCGCTAATGCGGGAAACGGCGAATATGTATGAAAAGTATATATATATGGGTAAGGGTGTGTGTAAAGGCGCAGGAAAAAAACAAGCAAACGTCTAATACAAAGTGTCAAGCGCTTGACACTTAAAGTACCTGCCACTTTGTATTTTGCTTTTTTCTTCAGCTGTACGCTCGTTTCTAGTGTACTCTTGCCTTAAGTATATATATATATATATATATATATATATATATATATGAATATATATATATATATATATGCGTTTGTGTGTGTGTGTTTAGGGGTCGATAAATACTGGGTTCCGTGAAACTAGTTGGCCTTCTCCCTTGTTTGGACTGGGCTTCTAAGCACCATTCAGGCGTGTTATCAACAGTTCTCCAGAGAATTCAGCGACAGCATTTTTTCCCATAAAACTGGCCTTTGATAACGAAGTAAACTACAGTAGGAAAGAGATTCACCCGATGCTATCGTGATTCGACTAACGGAGAACGTGCACCCTATCCATCCAACCCCCTCCAAATACCACCTTCTCGCCTTCACTCTCAATGGTCGACTACAATTTGTCATTTGTAAAACGCCTTCTCTTTATTGATAACAACAGACATAAGAATTTAACGTCAGGGAATAAGGTGTTTTAAGTCTTTCGATTACTATCTTCCCTTGGTATGTTTATTATTGCTAATAATAATGGAATATTTGGCTCCTTGACTCTGTGGTTGGCTCTCGTATTTCTAATCGGGCTCGGATTTCTTGGCGGGCTCTCAGATTTCAAAAATTGGGAGACCGGCTGGCTCTAAACTCTACCATAATATATATATATATATATATATATATAATATATATATATATATATATATATATATATTATAT
>JAYMFT010239639.1:0-11071 GCA_038088735.1 Panulirus argus | reverse complement strand
GTATAGGCACAAGTGTCTTTATACTTTACAATTTGTGTTTCATGATACTCTTATAAATTAGGACACTGTGTGTAATAAACTCTAGCGAACGCTCGTACTGATACGAGTGTTCGTTACAGAGTTATTCCCAAAAAACGAGCTTGCAATGTCTCTGAAATCCATAGTAGTCATGTGTCCAGATGTGGATGACCAGTCACATGTCCAGATGTGGATGACAAGTCATGTGTCCAGATGTGGATGACCAGTCACAAGTCCAGAGGTGGGCGGCTAGACACATGTCCAGATGTGGGTGACCAGTCATATGTCCAAATGTGGATGACTAGTCATATGTCCAGATGTAGATGACCAGTCATGCGTCTAGATGTAAATGATCGAATTTTTGATGGATGTGGCAGACAAGACTGATGACTGTGAAGGATCGAGATTATGATATATGAGCGAACTTAAGATCAATGTGGAATGTACCGAACCAATGAACCGTGACAAACGTAAATACGAACGTAATAACATATAAAAGCCTAATAATACAGTAATATGATACAGAATTATATGTGAGAATATTACACACCACTTCACAAATTTTCAGTCTATCTTTGAAGCAAAATCATCTTTTTAGAAGGAAGCGAAGCGGTGTCGAATATTCTTACTGAACAAGAGAGGGTGGCAGACTGTATATAGTAAGGATGGCTAACTCCGATAAATTTCGCGTGCCGTCAGGTGTGATATATGGAAAAAAAAAATCGTCTTAGTCGAGTCATGCAACAATAGACGGCGCGCCATCTGCGGAGCTTATTTCTTTTTTTTGTCAGTTCGCGTAACGTTGAAATCATGGATCCAAGAGGAACTCGAGGGTGTACCTTATGTGAAATATATAAAAAAGAAATCTTAAATATTTGGAGTTTCACCAGTTTCCTTATGATGCATCATTTTAGACGTTACGGTGAAACATATGTGTTTAGAAACACACAAGGATAGAAAAAAAAAAAATAGCTGACCACGGTAAGACTGGGTAGACTTGAAACCCATCCTCAGGGAAGACTGGGTAGACTAGAAACCCAGGCTCAGGGGAGAATATCGGTTTAGTGATCCTGGTAAAACTTTACACTTACCGGTATCAAAGCGCATTTGCCACCAATTAGCCTAGTCCATCAGTTTGTCTATTTCAGTATGAAGCTGCAGACGTTCAGGTTCAGCTGAAGATTTATTTTCCAGCTTAATACCATCTGCAAATTTTGATATCTAAAAAATGCTGCCCATTTATCAACATCATTGATATATACGAGAAAGAGAACCGGTTCCAAGACTGATCCCTGTGACCCACCAGTTGTTAAGTCTAACCATTCTGAGGCTTGACCATTAATAACCACTCTTTGTTTACGGCCAGTCAATCGAAGTGCATCACTATCCACACCAGGTGACTTAACCGTTGCGCAACTTTATCAATTGTTTTTATGAAAATCTAGATTAATGACATTAACTATATTTTCGTCATACATGTTGATTATATCGTAAAAGAAATCAAGCACAATTGTCATACATAAGCTTTTTCGTCAAAAACCAGGCTAAGACTCGTTTAGGTGGCCATCAGCAACTCATGGGTGTACCGTTTTGATAACTGGTTCTTTTCCTACAAGTCGAAGATCTGGAACTCTTTACCTTCTCATGTTTTTCCCAATAACTATGACCTGGCACATTTCAAAAGACAGGCCTTTTACTTTCTCAAAAATTCGTAAATACTTTCCTTTGTCTTTTCTTTTCCCATTTGATAATTCTCTCTATATTTCAATTAAGGCCCGGCCTTGATGTGGACTTTTGTCAGTGACTGGAGCCTTCAACATAAAAAAAATGGTCTACAAAATTGTCTCTATTGTTGGTTTCCATTAGTTTTCCAACTATAGACGTTAAGCTAGCTGGACAATAATTTCCGGGAAGTGCCCTTATTATTTTTCTTTCTTTGATATCAGTGTTACATTTGGCAGATTTCCATTTCAATGGACTTACTGAAAAGAGCGGTCAAGGACTTAACTATCTAATTCTTCGCTTCTTTCACCGTATTCGAATGAAATTTATAAAGGCCTGTCGTTTTTTACTCTTGATACGTTTGCTGTTGATAGTATGTATTCAACTTTTACGTCAACATGTTGCACAACGTTTTCGTTGATACAGATGTAAAAAATTCATTTAAGATTTTTGCCACAGCTTCGTTGTTTTGAACTAGGTCACCGTTTTCCTTAATCACTGGGCCTAGTGCCTGGGTAATGACTCTATTGTTGTACAAGTCTCTAGTTTCTCAAAGCAAACTTACTTGATTCACTCCATCATATTGGTCGTTTTTCTATGATTTTTTTATGAGCTACTTTTTTTTTTTTTTTTTTTTTTTTTTTTTTTAGGCAAGAGGCGCTTCTTTATTTTACCGTTCTGCTACGTTGGCTTCGTTTTGAAAAAAGACCATGTACTACCCACTGGCATGAATGTTCCCGCTACTGATTTGAAATTTTTACTGAAGCTTTTCCAAATTACGTTCATGTCGCTTTCATTGACCATATCATCCCAAATGTGTCTGTTGAGAACAACGCGAAGAATATTAATATTTGCTTCTAAAATCTGGTAGTTTTTCAATGTTGATCAACATTACATACATTGTTGAAAATCACCTTAAAAGTAATTTGTCG
Source organism: Panulirus argus (assembly GCA_038088735.1). Lineage (NCBI taxonomy): Eukaryota > Metazoa > Arthropoda > Malacostraca > Decapoda > Palinuridae > Panulirus > Panulirus argus. Next base: position 8,399 of record JAYMFT010239639.1, on the reverse strand, counting down.
TTGATCCCTTGTACAAAACTTTTCTTCAACTTCAACGTCATTAACGAGATCCTCATCGGCAGTTATAACTAGATCTAATATATTTTCATGAGAAGATTTCCCAACTAATTGGATCAGGGCTCTGTCAAGTAAACTTAGGTGGAGTCCATGCCTGGAGCTACTGAAAAGGGATTCCCCTCACTTAGATACCGGTATGTTAACATCTGCTACAATAGAATCGTGTTTAATACCAATCTCTGCTGACTGATCTGTAAATCATTCGTCTACCTCTGGCGTCTGTCCAGGTGGGGGGGATATAAACCAGTCCTACTTATGTTTTCTTTCGAAGCTTAGCTTTACTTTCTACAAAGATAAAGTCAACATTTTTCATTACAGGAATGGGATGAGCTTTCACAAAGAGTAAGAAGCAACCGCATACATTATTTCCCCTGTCACTGGACTTTCATATTCGGCGAGGGAATCTCTCTTTTTTGTTATCTGACCAGGATTCAGAAATACCAATCGTATCATAATTTCCTTCCAACGATGTTGTCTCCAACAGTGTGCTGGAGAAGCTGTCGCAGGTACAGCGGCCAGAGCGGAGGACTGTGGGGTAAAGACAACGTCCCAGTCAACGAGATGATGCTGCCTGCACTGCCTGGCAGAGGTGCCGGAGGGAAGGGCTGATCAGTTGGAAAATTCAGGTCATGAAAACGAATTCTATGGTTATCATCACATGCCACCAGACGTCTTGGCACTTAGGCCCCACAGCCTCCCCACCCGGGTGACCCACGGGGAGCAATATGCCAACCGCGCCAGCTGCTTTATCTGACCCATCATAGTCCCAACTATCCCGACAAACGAAAAAGGGGCGAGAACTGAATACTCCCTCCCACCGGACAGAGACTCCACAACCTGGCAGCAAAGTGTTTCTATGTTCTGCAATAAAAGATATGAAAAAAATAGGGCCGACATAATATCTAGCCCACATAAGTGGTCATGGTTGTGGATATTGCAGACAACTGAGTGTATACCACACGAACCATGAGGGGATACAGGTGTGAAAACTTTGAGCATTATGACAGCTAGTTGTACATAAAGGGAGAGGTGCGGGGTTTGCCTCAAGTGACTCGGCGGGTCACTCCATGGAAAAGGTGACCAGTGGAGTGGCAGTACAGGCTGTAGGTCCCAGTTGCTCGCGGGATCATTAAGCTTAGAATCGAAACTGAAGCCAAAAACGAAACTTGATAGAGAGCGAAATTACATGAGACTGTAGTTTATCCTTAGTCCACAGTCTCGAACCCCAGTCCGGTTCCAACCGCGCCAGCAGCTTTATCTGACCCATCATAGTCCCAACTCCCCCGACAATTGAAAAAGGGGCGAGAACTGAATACTCCTTCCTACCGGACAGAGACTCCACAACCTGGCAGCAAAGCGTTTCTATGTTCTGCAATAAAAAAAAAAAACATAAAAAGAATAGGGCCGACGTAATATCTAGCTTGAAATCATCCGAGACAAACGTTAGCAGTGCAGCAGACAGCGTCAGCAAGTCAAGTGCAGCTTATAGTTTGCAACGACTACGGTCGTACGATAGCTCAAGTTCACTCAGATTCCTCCACACACCAGCCAATAACACTATGTCTGGGCCACAAACGATTCAGCAACTTTCACCGCAGGTTCGAACGGATTCGGTACAGGTGTCAACAGGTGCCAACGATATCGTCACTGACAGTGAAGGATAATTTCACGGGGATGACGGAGGTATGGGGTCACGATTATTATCTGGGTCATCCATCAAGATAAATCCAGTCGACTGATGAACAAAGACGGGGTGAGAGTTATAAGAGACAGACACAAACTTTATTTCAGCGGAACTTTTTGTGATTATGACGAACGGCGACGGATCCGACACACAGCCCAGGACACTCCTCAATTTTGGGCGACAGATCGTGCTGGGACTTGAACGGGAAATTCACCTTCTTCAAGATGGAGCGACAACGGACGGCATACATGTAGTGCTGCTGCGAGAAATTGCCAGCGTGAAAGCCATTTTAAGTCTGCCAGCTACAAAAGGTTTCGATTTCATGGAGTACCAGGCAAGTTGCATGACATTTAAGTCCACCATACTATGTACATACGTACTTATATGCGTGATCCCATACATTGTCGTGATAATGTGGATGTCTCGGCCGTGAAATTTCATTTGGAGAATGAATTAATCCTGATATATAACATATATAGGAGAAGCGGGGATTCGTTCATTATGGTCGGTGAGGATTTTAATGCGAATCACCCGTCCTTCAACTATAGGACCTTATACACTACCAAAACATCCAATATCAGTGCCTTTGATGAGATCCCAACGTCTCCCTTGTTAGCCCAGATGCTCCTACAGATGTGAGAGGGATGGCCGTTTAGATCTTACTTTTGCATCAACTTCGGTAAAGGATAGACTAACCTCACAGGCAGATGTAGATCTACTGACGGCTGTGCACATGTATACAATCACAACTGTCCTGCACATCCCTAGATGGAATATTAGACAGGCAAATTGGGATCTGCTCCGAAAAATGACAGAAGCCCGGTGTGGGAAGTATGTTCTCCCGGATGATCTCAGGCAGTTAAAGGTGGATTTTACCACTGTTTTTACTCAGGCTGCAAATGCGTTTATCCCACAAGAAACGTTTTCGTCACGTAGAAGGAGTCACTACTGGTCTTATAACACGTAGGTTAAAAGACTCAATGACATAAAAAACTCAAGACTATAAATGTAAGATACGCCCAACTAAAGAGCAGTGTAATCAGCTTAGAGAACTTAAGAATTTGGAAAAAGACGAAAGGCTTAGGTGATGTGAAAATTGTAATTGTCGTACGGCATTATCTGACCTCTAGAAAATATAAAAAGATTTTCAGGTAAAAAGAGTCATCCCCCAGCTCAGAAGGATCCACTAGGTCGTGCAGCATTATGGCAAGAAACACACCTTCAGGCCATATGTTAAGAATTCCAGCACTCACATTCTTCCTGGTGATCAAGACATACAAGGAAGGTGAGGGATGAGTCTTTCAGGAACGAGTAGCCAGCTAGTCCTTGCTGGGTGGACATAAATGATGAGGTGTGGATAACAGCAGTGTTCAACGGTCTGGGTCCCTGGAATTTTACTCAGACCTACGTAACGTACGGGCAAATCTCCCAGTTCTAGGATTTAGCCCCGATCCTGTATGGGCCTTCCCTGTTGTTGACCTCCAGTTATTCCTACAGACAGTAACAGACCAGTGCGTCCTTTCGAGACCGTCTATGGCAGACGCTAAGAGAGTCTGGTAAGAAGAACGAATCACAATAATGATTCAACGAGAAATACCAGTAAAGTTTAATTGTAACTAAAGAGGCGCAAACGTCAGTCGTGGACTCGAAGCGAAGCATTATAAGTCTGTTCTTAAAAGTACCTTTGGTGCTGTTTTTAACTACTCTAACTGGCTAATCCATTCCACATGTTAACAAATGTGCTGAAGAAAGTTGCTTTGCTTCACCGGAAGTAAAACAGTTTCCAACGAATTGGTATGTCTTTTGACGAGTGAACTCTGATAAACTTTGCCTTAGCGGTTGCTTGGATCAAGATTATCAGACCCTTTGATGATTCTAAATACTTGTATCAAATCACCTCTTAACCTTTTGTTTTCTACTTAAGCCTGCTTTCACAAGATTATCTCTAAGCCCGGGAATCATAGTAGTAGTTCGCCATTGTTGTACTGTCTTTATTCTGTCTATGTCTATGTTCAAGTAGGGAGACCAGTACCCAACGCGTTATTCAGGGTGGGGACGCACCACTGAATTGGGAAATAAGGAATGGTTTCTAAACTTCAGATGAACTGCTTATGAATTCTAAAAGTTTTGTCTGCCTTTTAGACTGCTCCTGTGCTCTGTTTACATGGCTTGTGGTCATCTGCGATTATTAATCTTTTCATCTAAGTCTTTTTCATTCACCTTCTGTAGCTCCACAACACCCGTACTGTAGCTTGCCTTAATTCACTGTAGCTTGCCTTAATTCACTTTCCGTAGCTGTACAATATTCATATATTTTTCCTTTATGTTAGCTGAGATGGCACGGACAACAAAAGCCCTAATCAAGGCTATTCCATTCTCTCTCTCTCTCTCTCTCTCTCTCTCTCTCTCTCTCTCTCTATGTACATATTCCCTAGCCTGAGCCAGGTACTCATTTTGTCGACCAACCCCTAAAGGTGGATGAACAGCTGGGTTGACGGGCGGCCCGTAGATGCTTCACGGTCAGGAACGATAACCGATGCACCATGGAAGTCCATATTGTAGTTTGCCTTCTCGTTTGTGTAAAATTTTGCACTCAATGATACTGAAAATCATTTGCCACACGAGCTCAGTCCTACTACTTGTTTCTGTAATCTTGCAACTGCAGATGTTCAGTTTCTGTTGTATTTCTATTTCCCAAACTAGTATCGTTTGCGAATTTTGATGTCTTACAATGAAGGTCATTGTCAACGTCACTGGTGTAATATGAGTGGTAATGAAGGGCTCTTAGCTTATGGTACATGCCCGTTTTCCAGTCGTCCAAAGGAGGATAAAAATAAAAAAGAATTAATTTTTCCATGAGTACTATCGCTACTAAGGGTTTGGTTGGTATCATTTTGTTCTTAATTGTGATATCAGACCTGAAATAAAACATTGGATATATGCTGAGGGTGGTCCACACTGTATATGAAGGAATAGATCTCAAGACTGAACCCTGCGGGACACCACTTAATCTGAGGCCTGACCGTCATTCAGTGCTCTCTCTACGGAAGGTAACTAATGTTCTAACCAGCGAACTGCAACACCGTCTATACCATGTAATTAAACTATTGCTGGTAATCTTTGATGCGCGAATTTATCGATTGCTTTCAGAAATCTAAACGATGACATCAAGCGCCTTCCTTTAACAGAAATGTAAATTATATCATGAAACAAATCAAGCACATTTGTCAGAACGATTTCGTGACAAATGCTGCGTATCATTAAGTTGTGATACTTTGCATAATTCACAGTCGTGTCACGAATGATGGTTTCCATAAGTTTACCAACATTAACGTCAGGCTAACTGGGCAACAGCATCCGGGCATGGCCTTGTTACCTTCTTTGAACAATAGTTTTTCGCTGGTTAAACGTCCAGTCCCCAGCAACTTTCAAATGAGTTTTGGAAAAGTCAAGGGCTTAACCATCTCATCTTTTTAACTATATCATTTTACTTTCATAGTTCTCTTAAAACTTATCAGGCCCTATCGTAATATCTACCTTGATTTTCATCTAATGCTGAGAGTATATCTTGAACGTGTGTATTGCAAAATGCTTTCATCTCCTATCAGTGGGACTGGGTGTGGAACGGGAGCCGTCTTCAGTGGTAAATACGTATAAACAAAATAATAACACGTTACGATCCCTGCCACCGCTTTATTGTATTAATCCAAGTTACAGTTATCTGAAATTAATCTATCTTGACAGCATATTGACTCTCGTTTTTAATACGACTAGAAATATCTTCAGGTTTATCTTTTGCCATTGTCAGTGATATACGGCTCATGTTGGCGTTTTCTTTTTTTTCTTCTTTTCCCCACCAAATTAGCGTAACTTACTCTATCGTGTTTGGTATTGTTCTGTCGGAGTTTCTTGTGTGTTTTTACCTGGACAATAGGCAGTTCTTTATCTTGTTTCAAAGTTTTGGATTAGGTCTGGAAAATCATTGTCTGCTACGAATTGGGTACATATTATCTCTGCGCTATTATGAAAGTTTTACTAAAGCATTTCCAAACTAAGGCCATATCATTTTCAGTGACGATGTAATTGAAGTTCATCGTGTCAGGAGCACTGCGAAGAGCATTAAGATTTATACATATAAAATGTGTATTACAAACAAAAAGTGTGGTGTTGATCAGCTACCTCAAAACTGACTTGTCGGTGATCACTTGTACCAACTATTTCCCAGTTATACATTATAGTCAAAATCTTCATTTGCAGCTATAGACAGACCTTCTATACTTACATCGCAAGTAGATTTCTGATCGAGTTGTATTAGGGAACTATCAAGAGTCCATGCCCGCAGCTACCGAAAAGGGATTTTCCCCACTTATGTACCGTTATGTTTACCTCTTGATGATGCACAGGAGGCCTGTAAACTAAACTTATTCTGTTTTCATATGAAGTATATCATTGATTTTCACAAAAACAGTTGGACATCATCAGCAGCTACAAAGTTTTTCTGCACAGGAATAAGCTTAGCTTGAACTAGGAGTAAGACACAAGATTCCACAGCCTAGTCAGTATTTTCCGTCACTGGAATCGCATTTTCAATATTGGAATATATGTTTCTAAATATCTGACCAAAATTCAAAGATGATAATATGAGGATTTTGTTTTAATGCCACTGTCCCTGACACGAACATTTCTTTTGTATACTGCATGCATTTACATGTATGAAGGATTAAGGTGAAGTTAAGCTAATTTTGGTTTGCGATTCGTAATGGTCTTGCGAATCAATTGTCTGGATATGATTTTCAAATGTGTATGACGAAACCCCAATAGTAGGCGTCTGTGCAGTGGGGTACGGAATCCCTTCTACCTGGACCCTGAAAGTGACCTGTGTCTGAACCACCCTGCCCTGCCCTGCCCTGCCTCCACCAAGTAATGCTGCGTCCCCTGGCCCTGATTCCCGGCGTTGTTTGTATCCTGTACTGAGTTCCAAACTATTTTACTTCCATTTTTTTTCTAAAATATGATTAACATTCGTACAGGAAGCTCCTTTAAGACGGCCTGTCCTTAAATCTGCTCATATGTAGGCCGTCTGCAATACAGGCTTCCGTCATCACTCAAGTGATCTCAGAGCTCGACAGAAGACACATTTCCTTCCTCCGTACACAGATTTAACGACCATTCGTACTTAGCATTCTACGCAGAGAACATGAATCTGCGCCATAACTGGGTGGTAATTCTAGTATAACTAGTTTTCTGTTGCTTTCTTTGTATTAACTAATGAAATTTTACACCTGTCTATAATATCTGGTCTGCTTCTGACTGCAGTCTGTGCAGTGAATCTCGTGTCCTGGAAGTCTTCCAGATGTCATCAAACTTCTCGAGCATAGTTTGACCCCAGGGAAACATCAACCGTTTCTTTTCTGGTACCTTTAGCGTGGAACTCCTGGTCTTGATGTCTTATAAGGGAACTTCCAACCACAATGTTACTATGATCATCTTGGTCTTCAGTCTTGAGTACGGTAAACCTATTTCGGGTCAGTATCTCTCTAGCCATAACTCCTACTTTAGGTTGACATGTCTTCCCAGCTGGCTGAAGGGCTAAGTTGCAAAGGAAAAGTAATGAGGCAGATTGTGGTGGCCTGTGCTGGCATCTGACTTGGCTCCTATAGCAAGTCATAATATGCTGTAAAATCTTATTACTGAACCAGTCAGTGCCTCCATTCGAAACAAAGGTGTTGATTGGCTGACAGGAGTTACTTATTACTCTCGTAATATCCAAAATGCATACAAAAGTTAACATATACGAACTGTCACAAATCTATCTCTGTTACTTTTGATTGTCAATACGAAAACTTACAAAGCCTTAGCTAGAAAGCTGACGAAAGATATTGTCAGCGAACAAAAGATGTTACTTGCATGAAGTCATCATACATTGACCATTGGGTGATCGATCAGAGAGTAGCAATAAATCTCATATATAATTTTCTATGTAAAGCTATTTATGTATAACCTGATATCATAATACTTTAATGTTAAACTCTTGTACTACTAGAAACAAAACAGTAGATCCTGAGAGAAAAAGGTAATGGATGAGGATTCACCGCCAAGATATGGACGCACTGAGACAGTAACTTCCCATGGCTGCTCATATCATCGTAAGCTAAGAAAAGCCCCTCTTGCCAACAATTTTAAGGTCAACGAAGAATGATATAATACCATGAATCCATTCCCACTAAATGCATACATAAACGGGAAGTCCCGTCTAACACTACTGCTCCGGGGTTACCCTCGCTCACTCCGTAAACCCCACAACGATCTCTCTCTCTCTCTCTCTCTCTCTCTCTCTCTCTCTCTCTCCACCACGTTCATCGCACTGTCATATACTGAAGATATTGTACTGATTGATTGGACGCTTTAGACGTTAGAGGTGCGAAGTCGAAGCTACCTTATCATCAAGGCATTGTTTTTCTTTTTTTAATGTTGAAGGCTCCAGTCACGGACAGAAGTCCACATCAAAGCTGGGCCCTAATTGAAGTAGGGAGATGATTCAGACACAGGGAAAAAAGACAGGGGAAAGTATTCTCGAATTCTTGAGAAAGTGAAAGACCTGTCTTTTGAAATGAGCCAGCTCATAGTTATTGGGAAAGACATGAGAAGGTAGAGAGTT
>JAYMFT010239628.1:0-11071 GCA_038088735.1 Panulirus argus | reverse complement strand
CACAAGTACTGTTACACACCTTTCACTGCACTGAGCACATTCACTGTAACACGTCACTGAGCACTGACACTGTAAAACGCTGCGGTATAAACTGATCACTGCACTGTGGTGGCGTTATTGTCTATGGCGTCGCGCTGGGAGGGGACGCGAACGTGACAGAATCTAGTCGTTACACTGACTTATATCCTTATATCCTTAAGAAGTACTCACTGCGCCATGTAGCTTGTTCACTGAGCTGACTGATCAGTTCGTACATTCTAATAAAAGGGTTCTTTGCAGATTTAGCTATATTTAGAGATATACAGAGGGCACACACCGAGCATGTGTTTGAATGCTTCGGTGCTCAGAGCTGAATTAACTGTTTCCATATACATGATATGATGTACTATAGAAAATGGAGGCTAGATCTGTCTATACAGGAGATACTATTACATGTGGTGCATGTTGCATAAATGTGTCTTTATCTGTCCTGTATCACATATCTACAGGGACAACCAGGTAACTAGTGTAATAGTGTTATAAAAGTTTTGTTTTCTGTCTTCAACGGTTGGAAGAAGAGAAGCATGCAACACTCTGATGCATTTGCCGTCCAACGAACGGTTCCTTCGCCGCATTAGAGTAGTAGAGACCATGAAGAAGTAATTCAAACTCAAGTCGGTGGTGCTTGTCTTAGCTTTAGAATTACTGGAGTTATGCAAGTAAGTAGGTTTACAGATCCATTAAATCATAGCTGATTTAATGAAATATTTGTTTGCGGGCCTCATTAAGTAAGTCGGCCTGTAGAGCTACGGAGGCATGGCTGGATTAACTAAGTCGGCCCGTTGACTTACACCATGCATCGCTTGATCTTTGAGACAAGCATATTATGAGTACTACTGGTAGAGACAACCAGGTCGCTGCTGTAATTGTGATATAAAAGTTTTGTTTTATCTCTTCAACGGTTGGAAGAGAAGTATGCAACACTCCGATGCATTTGCAGTCCAACGAACGGTTCCTTCGCCGCATTAGAGTAGTAGAGACCATGGAGAAGTAATGCAAACTCAAGTCAGTGGTGCTTGTATTAGCTCTAGAATTACTAGCCATGCAAGTAAAAGGTTTTACACAGCAATAAAATCATTGTTGATTTTATGAACTAATTGCTTGTGCACCTTATCAAATAAGTCTGCCTGTAGAGCTACAGAGGCATGGTTTCATTAACTAAGTCGGCCCGTTGACTTACACCATGCATCACTTGATCTTTGAGAGAAGCATATTATGAGTACTAATGGTAGGGACAACCAGGTAGCTGCTGTAATAGTGATATAAAGTTTTTCTCTCTTCAGCGGTTGGAAGAGGAGAAGCATACAACATTCCGATGCATTTGCCGTCCAACGAACGGTTCCTGCGCCGCTTAAGAGTGGTAGAGACCATGGAGAAGTAATGCAAACTGAAGTCAGTGGTGCCTGTATTAACTCTAGAATTTCTAGAGTTATGCAAGCAAGTAGGTTTACAGATTAACCAATAATTTGGTCGCCTTATTAAGTAAGTCGGCCTGTAGAGTTACAGAGGCATGGCTTGATCATTTTAGTCGGCCCGTTGACTTACACAATGCCTAGCTTGATCCTTGAGACAAGCATATTATGAACACTACTCGCAGGGACAACCAGGTAACTATAGTAATTATAACGTAAATGTTTTGTTTTCTATCTTCAACGGTTGGAAGAAGAGAAGCATGCAACACTCCGAAGCACTTGCCGTCCAACGAACGGTTCCTACTCCGTTTTAGAGTTGTAGAGACCATGAAGAAGTAATGCAAATTCAAGTCAGTGGTACTCTTATTATCTCTAGAAATACTAGCAAGTAGGTTTACAGATGAACAAATTGCTTGGTCGCTTACTTAGGTAAGTCGGCCTTCAGATTTACAGAGGCATGGCTTGATAAACTAAATCGGTCCGTTGCTTTACACCATGCACCGCTTGATCTTTGAGACAAGCATATTATGAGTACTAGTGACAGTGACAACCAGGTACCTACTGTATTACTGATAGAAAAGTTTGTTTTCTCTCTTCAACGGTTGGAAGAGGAGAAGCTGGCAACACTCCGATACATTTGCCGTCCATCGAACGGTTCCTGCGCCGTGCTGGAGTAGTGGAGACCATGGAAAAGTCATTCAAACTCAAGTCAGTGGTGCTTATATTAGCTCTAGAATTACTAGAGTTATGCAAGTAAGTGGGTTTACAAATCCATTAAATCATAGCTGATTTAATGAATCAATTGCTTGTGCCCCTCATTAAGTAAGTCTGCCTGTAGAGCTACAGAGGCATGGCTTCATTAATTAAGTCGGCCCCATGATTTACACCATGCATCGCTTGATCTTTGAGACAAGCATATTACGAGTATCACTGGCAGGGACAACCAGGTAACTGCTGTAATAGTGATATAAAAGTTTTGTTTTCTCTCTTCAACGGTTGAAAGAGGAGAAGCATGCAACATTTGATGCTTTTGCGGTCCAACGAATGGTTCCTTCGCCGCTTTAGAGTAGTAGAGACCATGGAGAAGTAATGCAAACTGAAGTCAGTGGTGCTTGTATTAGCTCCAGAATTACTAGTTATGCAAGTAAGGGGTTTTACAGAGCAATAAAATCATTGTTAATTTCATGAACCAAATGCTTGTGCCCCTTATTAAGCAAGTCTACCTGTAGAGCTACAGACGCATGGCTTCATTCACTAAGTTGGCCCCTTGACTTACACCATGCATCGCTTGGTGTTTGAGACTAGCATGTTATTAGTACTACTGGCAGGGACAACCAGGTAGCTGCTGTAATAGCGATATAAAAGTTTTGTGTTCTCTCTTCAACGGTTGGAAGAGGAGAAGCAGACAACACTCCGATACATTTGCCGTCGAACAAACGGTTCCTGCTCCGTACTAGAGTAATAGAGATGATGAAGAAGTAATGCAAACTCAAGTCAGTGGTGCTTGTATTACCTATGGAATTACTAGAGTTTTACAAGCAAGTAGGTTTACAGATCAACGAATTGCTTGGTCGCCTTATTAAGTAAGTCGGCCTGTAGAGTTACAGAGGAATGGCTTAATTAACTTAGTCGGCCCAATGACTTACACAATGCATCGGTTGATCTTTGAGACAAGCATATTATGAGTACTACTAGCAGGGACAACCATGTAGCTGCTGTAACAGTGATATAGTTTTGTTTTCTCTCATCAACTGTTGGAACAGGAGAAGCTTGCAACTTTCCGATACATTTGCCGTCCAACGAACGGTTCCTGCGCCATACTAGAATCGTAGAGACCATGGATAAGTAATGCAAATTCAAGTCAGTTCTGCCTGTATTACCTCTAGAATTGCTAGAGTTATGCAAGCAAGTCGGTTTATAGATGAACCAATACTTTCGTCGCCTAATAAAGTAAGTCGGCCTGTAGAATTACAGAGGCATGGCTTGATTAACTTAGTCGGTCCGTTGACTTACACAATGCATCGCTTGATCTTTGAGATAAGCTGAGCATACCAATGTATAGCTACTTGTATACCTTTGGGGTTCTCCGTCAAATTTGGAGTCATTTTCTTACCGGAGACGTAAGAAAAACACATGGAGACGGAGAAAAGTACCTCAGGTTAGTACCAAAATAACTGCTTCACCTGTCTGATTCTGCCTTCTGTAATACAATTGTTTCTTTGCCCACAGGTAAGGACTGACCACTCAGCACGGACAGCACGAGCTCTCTCCGTCCTAACACGTTTTTTCCTTCGCCTAGGGTTAAGGACTGACCACTCAGCACGGATAACACGGACTCTCTCCGTCCCTACACGTTTCCTTTACCCCAGAGGTAAGCACTGAGGGGGTAGGATGGATATATCATCTCGCCCGGTTTCTCTCTGTGGAGCCATTCTCCTGCCCCGTGTGTCATCATCACGCGGGCGGGGATACTCTGTGCCCTCCTGTTTCAGAAGAATTCTCAAGAAAAGACTTGTCGCTGCACTGAAGTCCGCTGGAGAAATATGCTGCCCAAGCCAAAAGAAGCGAGACGGGGACCACCCGGGGCCGCAGCTTGTGCTGGGAGACAAATGGGAGGAGGAACAAAAGAGCTGCAAGCCAGGAGGTCGCTGTGCAGGAGTATACACATCATCTTCGCAAGGTAGCAGGCCTAATCTTAAGACTCGCTTTCTGCTGGCCAAGTTTTCCGATTTTGAACGGGCTCCCTCCGTCCCCACATGTTTCCTTTGCCAAGAGGTAAGGACTGAGTCGGGAACATGGGTACATCAACTCACCCGATTTCTCTGTGGAGGCATTCTTCTGCCCTGTGTATCATCATCACGTGGTCGGAGGCACTCCATAAAGTAGAAGCTGAGTGAGCATACCAGTGTGTAGCCACTGGTGTACATTTGGGGTTCTCCGTCAAATTTGGAGTCATTTTCTCACCGGAGACGTAAGAAAACACATGGAGACGGAAAAAAGTACTTCATTTGTACCAAAATAGCCGCCTCGTCTGTCTTAATCTGCTTTCCGTAATACAATTCTTTTTTAGCCCACAGGTAAGGACTGACCACTCAGTACGGAGAACAGGGCTCTCTCCGTCCCATAACATTTCCTTTGCCCAGGGGTAAGGACTGACCACTCAGCACGGACAACACGGACTCTCTCCGTCCTGACATGTTTCCTTTGCCCAGAGGTAAGGACTGAGGGGGAAACATGGGTATATCATCTCGCCCGGCTTCTTTCTGTGGAGCCATTCTTCTGCCCTGTGTGTCATCATCACGCTGGCGGGGACACTATGCCCTCCTGTTTCAGACGGATTCTCGTCAAGGAAAGACTGGTCGCTGCATTGAAGGCCGCTGGAGAAATACGCTCGCCAAGCCAAAAGAAGCGAGGCGGGGACCACCCGGGGCCGCAGCTTGTGCTGTGACGGTTCTGGGAGACAAATGGGAGGAGGAACAAAAGAGCTGCAGACCAAGAGGTCGCTGTGCAGGAGTATACTCATCATCTTCGCAAGGTAGCAGGCCTAATCTTAAGACTCGCTTTCTGCTGACCAAGTCTTCCGAGTGCGAACGGGCTCCCTCCGTCCCATGTTCCCTTTACCAAGAGGTAAGGACTGACGAGGAAACATGGGTATATCAACTCGCCCGATTTCTCTGTAGAGGCATTCTACTGCCCTGTGTATCATCATCACGCGGGCGGAGGCACTCCATACAGTAGAAGCTGAGTGAACATACCAATGTGTAGCCACTGGTGTACTTTTGGGGTTCGTCAAATTTGGAGTCATTTTCTTACCGGAGACGTAAGAAAACACTTGCTGACGTAGAAAAATACCTCAAGTTAGTACCAAAATAGCCGCCTCGCCTGTCTGATTCTGCCTACCGTAATACAATTCATTTTTTGCCCACAGGTAAGGAATGACCACTCAGCCCGGAGAACATGAGCTCTCTCCGTCCTAACAAGTTTCCTTTTGCTTAGGGGTAAGGACTGACCACTCAGCACGAACAACACGGGCTCTCTCCGTCCCGACACGTTTCCTTTGCCCAGAGATAAGGACTGACCACTCAGCACGGACAACAAGGGGTTCTCTCCTTCCCGACATGTTTCCTTTGCCCAGAGGTAAGGACTGAGGGGGTAACATGGGTATATTATCTCGCTCGGTTTTTCTCTGTGGAGCCATTCTCCTGCCCCATGTGTCATCATTACGCGGGCGGGGATATTCCATACCATAGGAGCTAAGCATACCAATGTGTTGCCACTTGTGTACATTTGGGGTTCTCCGTCAAGTTTGTAGTCATTTTCTTACCGGAGACGTAAGAAAAGACATGGAAACGGAGAAAAGTATCTCAAGTTAGTACCAAAATAGCTGCCTCGTCTGTCTTATTCTGCCTTCCGTCATGCATTTCTTTCTTTTGTTCAGGGGTAAGGACTGACCACTCAGCACGGACAACACGGGCTCTCTCCGTCCCGACAAGTTTCCTTTGCTCAGGGGCAAGGACTGACCACTCAGCATGGAAAACACGGCTCTCTCCGTCCCGACACGTTTCCTTTGCGTAGGGATAAGGACTGACCACTCAGCACGGACAGCACGAGCTTTCTCCGTCCCAACAAGTTTCCTTTGCTCAAGGTTAAAGACTAACATCTCAGCACGGAAAACACGGGCACTCTCCGTCCCTACACGTTTCCTTTGACCAGAGGTAAGGACTGAGGGGTTAACATGGGTATATCATTTTTTTTTTTTATGTTGAAGGTTCCAGTCACGGACAAAAGTCCACATCAAGGCCGGTTTCTCTCTGTGGAGCCATCCTCCTGCCCCGTGTGTCATCATCACGCGGGTGGGGACACTTTATTCCCTCCTGTTTCAGAACGATTCTCGTCAAGAAAAGACTGGTCGGTGCATTGAGGGCCGCTGGAGAAATACGCGCGCCAAGCCAAAAGAAGCGAGGAGGGGACTACCCGGGGCCGCAGCATGTGCTGTGACGGTTTTGGGAGACAAATGGGAGGAGGAAGAAAAGAGCTACAAACCAGGGGTCGCTTTGCAGGAGTACACTTATCGTCTTCACAAGGTTGCAGCCCAAATCCTAAGACTCGCTTTCTGCGGGCCAAGTCTTTCGTGTGAGAACGGCCTCCCTCCGTCCCGACACGTTTCCTTTGTCAAGAGGAAAGGACTGAATTAGGAACATGGGTACATCAACTCACCCGATTTCTCTGTGAAGCTCTTCTACTTCCCCGTGTATCATCATCAATCGGGCGGAGGCACTCCATACCGTAGGAGCTGAGCATACCAATGTGTACATTTGGGGTTCTCCGTCAAATTTGGAGTCATTTTCTTACCGGAGACGTAATAAAACACAGGGAGACGGAGATAAATACCTCAAGTTAGAACAAAAATAGCCGACTCGCCTGTTTTGTTCTGCTTTCCGTTATACATTTCTTTGCCCACAGGTAAGGACTGACTACTCAGCACGGAGAACACGGGCTCTCTCCGTCTCGACACGTTTCCTTTGCTCAGGAGTAGGACTGACCATTCAACAAGGAGGTCATTGTCTCCCCCAGTCCCGACACGTTTCCTTTGCCCAGAGGAAAGGACTGACCACTCAGCACGGAGAACACGGGCTTTCTCCGTCTCGACACGTTTCCTTTGCTCAGGGGTAAGGACTGACCACTCAGCACGGAAATCACGGGCTCCCTCCGTCCCGACATGTTTCCTTTGCCCAGAGGTAAGTATTGAGGGTGGAACATGGGTATATCTACTAACCCGATTTCTCTCGGTGGAGCCATGCTACCAACTACCCCATACGGAGTTGTAACACCATGCACTTACATACACCAGCGGCGGTAGTCTTGCCGTCCAGCCAAGGATGGGTAGATCTCTCGCAACCACCTGGTGCCTTGGACATACTCCAATCTCCATCCCTTCTGTACCAACGGGCATCCACTGAGGTTGATGGTCAATATGGCATGGAATACAGGCCAGTTGAATTGAGAGGGTGGTACGGAAGGCTCGCTCACAGCCTTCTCAAGGTCAACGCAGTCGTCAGAAGTCGCCTCACACATGCATCTCTCAGAAACTCCAGCAAACCCGATTTCCCGTAACGAACAGACTTCCTTACTTTATTATCAGCACATCAGCATAACTTGCATTCTTTCCTGCATCACCCAGCTAACATCGACAGCCTTGACATACCTGCAAACCCGGCAGAGTCCAGTCCTCACGAACACAACGGCGAGTGTTATCCTCTCGAAGTCTCCTTTCGTCAACAATGCTCGTCTCGCGACACTTGCCAAATGCTTCTGGTATCAATGTACAGGAGTACCTAGTGACAGTACTAGGATCTCGATTACTTCTATCAAGGAATAAAGTACTGAAATTGTGAAATTGAAAAAAAAAAAAAATGCTCGAAGACTCGCGTGCCCTGCAGCTAGTCTCCGAGCCTCCAACCAACGCGCTAAATTCAAATCCTCACAGTAAGAACTGTTGAGAGCTTGCGCTCATCTCAATGGCCCAGTCAGCAGCCTGATAACTTAGCGATCATTTCAATTTATGAGTTTCATTTTATGATTATAATAAGTTTATGAATTTTATACTTTGTATTCTATAGGTTTTAATATTAGTAGTATATGATACTTTGTGTAATAGACAATTTTCAGTATTACATAATTTCACAACTAGCACATGAATAAACATACATAAAACTTTTAGGCAGACTTACTTTAGTGTGGGCGAACTGACTCCTACATGTGGCTGAAAGGGCTCTTGGGCAAAATTACCGGTAACCTTCACCTTGGGGTAGCATACACGCCTACCCTTTCCCAGGGCCCATGTCAGCTCTAGGCGGCTCTGCCTGCATTAACTTTTCTGTATTAATTATTTATAATATGGTAAACACAGAATCTTATAAAGGTAACATATCAAATTTCGAAAACATAATTCGTGTTAACATAAATGAACAAATTCCACTCCTGCTAGATGCAGAAAAACCATGATGTTTGTGCATTCGATAATCATCACCCTAAACATTCCATGGTTGTCGTATCTAGTTAGGGTTCCTACCGTAAGATGGTGCTACATGCCAGATGCCAGACAGCCTAATATGAGCCTGGATCACTTACATTTCTTAATTTGTTTTTGTACAGGGCAGAGGCCACCTGTAAGGTAAATAGTCGATGGAGGGCGACTTATATTTACTTATAGATTAAGTGTGTGAATATAGTGATTATTTTTCACTCATTTGTGTTATGTGAATATGGAGGAAGAGTCATTTGAGCCCCTAGGTGTCCTGGGCTCAAGCTCGTTATTCCATAATTCTATGAATTGAGCTCAGAAATGTTCAGGTGTCTCGCTGGGAGATACCTCAAAATGGCATTTTGAATATCTCATTTGTACTTAACGACTGCTCGGTTTTTGAAGTGGTACATCTCTTCCATAGTTTTGGGGTTACACAGTTAGAGGGACATACTGTTAACCCCTAAATGTTTAACTAAATTTCCCATTTCAACCCTCAAAATTCACATTTTTTTCAAGTTGTTTAAAAATGTGTTTAACCTTACAATTTTAAAGATGTTCATGCAACACCAATAAAACAACTTTCAATTTATTAATGTTTCAGGGGTATGAAGTTGTTTCAAGACAACATGCCAAAAAGCACAGGAGTAATGCCCGAGCGTTCAGTGCGTTGACATTGTGCATATTTTATTGCTGAAAACTTGATCTCTCATTGTTATGCTTTATTTTATATTTTTTTCTTGTCAGAATCAGTGTGATTCATTGTCGATTTTTTCATAACTGCAAACTGATACAAGTTTGTAAAATTACCGACTGCACCAGTTAGATCCTGTTTTGTCAAGGTCAGGCTGGGGCTTGCAAAATTGCGCACACTTTTGTTAGAAAATCTTGTCCTACTCTATCTTGGTTAAATTGTGATGTTGATATTATCAATGTCCATAAAATCACTCTCTACACCATGTAATCAAATCATTCAGGATCATCATCTGCTTGGTCCTCATATTTTTTCCTTCCAAACGTTGTAGGGATTAGTCCCATGACCATAGATTGCGGGAATCAGTGCCACGACCATGGATTGTGGGTTTCAATGCCATGACCATAGATTACAGGGATCAGTGATATGACCATAGATTGTGGGGATCAGTACCATAACCATAGATTGCTGGGATTAGTGATATGACCATAGATTGTGGGGATCAGTGCCATAACCATAGATTGTGGGAATCAGAGCCATGGCCATTCATTTTTGGGATCAGTTTCGTGATAAGAGATTGTGGAGACCAGTGCCTTGATCATAGATGTTGGGGATAGTACCATGACCATGATTGTGGGGAATCATTACCATAACCAGAGATTGTGGGTATCATTTCCTGACCATAGATTGTGAGGATCACTGCCTTGACTGTTGTTTGTTGGGACCACAGCCAAGATTGTAGGGATCAGTGCCATGACCATAGATTGTGGGGATCACCGCCATAATCTTAGATTTTGTGGATCATGACCATGAACATAGATTTTGGGGATCAATACCATGACCATAGATTGTGGAAGTTAGTTCCATGACCATAGATTGTGGGGATCAGTGCCATGACCATCAACTGTGGGATCAGTACCATGACAATAGATTATGTGGATCACAGCTTTGATCATAGATTGTGAGGACCAGAGCGATGACCATAGATTGTGAGGATCATTGCCATTGTGGGAAACAAGGCCATGATCATATAGTGTGGGGATTAGTGCCATGACCATGGAATATGTGGATCACTGCTTTGATCATAGATTGTGAGGACCAGAGGCATGACCATGTATTGTGGGGATCAATTCCATGACCTTAGATTGTGGAGATCACTGCCATGATTATAGCTTATGGGAACCGGTGCCTTGATCAGAGATTTTGGAGATCATTCCCATGACCAAAGATTGTGGGGATCATTGACATGACCATAGATTTTAGGGACCAAAGCCATGACCGTGGATTTTTGGGATCATTGCTATGACCATATATTGTGGGAATCAATATCATGATCATACATTGTGGAGAACAGGGGCTTGACCATAGATTATGGGGATTAGTGCCTTAATGATAGATTTGGGAATCAGTACCACATAGTGATCCTCGGCACCCACGCCCCCGTCCACGTCGTCGTCCCCGCCGTCCATGCCCTCATCCTCATAGTCGTCTTAGGCGTCCATGCCCTCTTCCACGTCGTCGTCTAACCTAACCTCACCGTTGAGTCTTGTCTCCTTACCTGTGGCGGCGTAGAAAACCTGTCGTGACGGAGGGAGGACTCTGTTTCTCCTCCCGGGTGATTGCCCTCCTTCCCTCCCTCAGATATCCTCTCTGCTGGGAGGCAAGGCGCTGGCCACCTTGACGGAGGGCCGACTCGGACATGCCAGGCAAGAATTTTGGTGCCAACATAACCTCACCGTTGAGTCCTGCCTCCTTACCTGTCACGGCGTAGAAAACGTGTCGGAACGGAGGGACTAACTACTCCCGTGGTGTAGTGGTTAGCGTTTCTGACCGTGACACATTCACGGGCCGCCCAGGGTCGAGCGCATAGGTTCGAATCCTGGTTGCGGCAGTCGGTCCACA
>JAYMFT010239617.1:0-11071 GCA_038088735.1 Panulirus argus | reverse complement strand
AAAAACCAAAGTAATACCTATAGAAGAGGGAAAGTGAACCAACATTGCGGTGTAGGGCAAGGGGGTCAAGTTTGGAAATTAGCCTGGGACAGTTTATACGGCAGACTTTTTCGACTCAACTCTGTGAAGCAAAGCTAGAACCACCCCAAATGTTAGAACAGTGCTCCATACAAGGACGAATCAATCCCTTGTATAAATAGAGCAACTATTCAGAAAAGAAGTTTCGACATCTAAATAGGACACCCAGTTTCTAAGAGGCAGACTTAGCTATCCCTGTAATGTAGGGTTTCCAAGAAACAGTGGGTGTTACAGTAATACCAAGTATGTTCATTGAGTCAAGAGTTGGAATTACAGAGCAGTCAGAGGAGAGACAGGAGTTGTGAGGAGTTTTCAAAAGAGAGATGGGTAGAAATTGGGTCTTGGAGGTATTAAACTTCACAAGATTTTGTGAACCCCATTGAGATAACATGTCCAAGTCTGAGTTTATTGAGGAAGCTAAGTCAAGACAAGATGCAAATCAAGTGAGAGAACAGGGAGCAGAATTGAAGGATGTAGATGAATGCAGTCGTCAGCATATGGGTGCATTTGATTATTTATGTAGGAGAGGAAATCATTGAAAAAAAGGAGAAAAAGTGTAGGGGACAAGACAGAACCGTGATGGACACTGCTGTTGATGGAGAAAAGGCAGGAGGCTGATCCATCAACAAACCAGAGATAAATTGGCCAGAAAGGAAGCTAGACATAAAGGAGTAAAGTGAGGGAGGGAAGCCACACCCTGTCAAAAGTCTTGGATATCTCAAGGGCAACTACACATGACTCACCAAAATCCCAAAATCTTTCTGGAATGATGTCCACACATTAGTAAGATAAGAAAGAATGTCACCAGTGGATCTCACCTTACAGAAGCCATGCTTGTGATCAGAAAGAAGATTGTGGTTTTCAAGGTGTTTAAGGATATGGAGTTGAGGAGGGATTCAAAGACTTTGGAAATGATAAATGTCAAAGCAATACGACAATATTTACAGGGGTCAGAATGGTCACACTTCTTAGGGATGGGATGTATCAATGCATGTTTCTGAAGATAAGGAAAAGTTTTGGTTTTTAAACAGAAACAGAACAGATGAGCAAGCTTAGGTGCAAGTTCAGAGGCACACCCTTTCAGTACACAGGGATGGATGCCATCAGGACCATAAGTCTTGCTTGTGTACAGAGAAAGAAGCACTTTTCGGACAGTCCAAAAAGAGATTATGGGAAGAGGCATAGGGCCTGAACATGCAGGAGGGTGAAAGGTGTGCATGGATATAGTAAACTGAAGTGAAGTGGTTTACGAGCTGTCAATGGACAGAGCCAGGGAATATGAAACATCTGGGGGAAACCACATTGGAAAAATCAGTGAGGCCTGGTTGTTGATTGGGAGGCTGTGGTTGTTAGCAAATGAGGCCTTTTCTTTGTTTGTTTCTGGCAATACCTCACTTACATGAGACATGGCAAACAAGTAAGAATGAAAAAGTTAATGAACCTCCTCACTTGTGAGACCAAAATGGTATCCTTTGAGCACACTACAATGACTGATGAGAAATAGAAATTTATGGCTCATTCTCATACAGTCCAGTGAAAGGCATATCCACTGTAGGCTGAAGCCAGTTGCGTGGATCCCAAGTTGTGTTGTGACGCTCAATAACATGGAAAGTATAAATGTGCCGGGAATTAGATGATGTGTTCTTCTCACTCTTGTGGTCCACTTGACCATTGATGAGCACCAGTGTACCTGAAGAGTCAAATATAAACTTTCTTAATTTTTTTGATGATGACATGTTACAGATGTTAATACACGCACTCACAGTTTATTGGTGTTCTGATATGATGAGGGTAATTTGTATATTTCGTTTCTAACATTCCTTTGGTTATATGTCTCTGAAAACTATACTTTCTCCATTTGAATATAGTATTCACCTGTGAAAACAGTCCATCTTTCATGGGCTAAAAAATCACAACTCTAAACATCGAAGGGAAGAACTACCTGTTTTATGTCAGTCATATCAACTAACCCTGTGGGGAGCTTATATTCCAGCTCATAACTGACCAGTCATCATCATATTATTTAGTCTTGTACACAAAAAATGAGTTACAGATGTTTGGAAAGCCATTAATAGTTTTTCTGTCCTTGTCTTTCTTTCCAGACATGTGAACTTTTAAAAATCCAAATAAATGAACAATGTTATCAAAAGTAGTGAGTTAAATTGTGAAGTATTTTAGGTCAATATTGTGAGATTTGTTTCCCTTTGGGAAAAAGTATAATGCAAAATCAAAAAATTTTAGAATGAAAACAAAGGAACAATGGCACTGTACAAGTGAATGTAGGAAAGAAATCATGTAAAACATATCAAACTGAAAAAGTTACAATACGTTTTATATAACTAATCTACAGTAGTATATAATGTCCAAGGACTATTTGAAAAGGAGGAACCTGTGCCTCCTCAGCAGATTTTGTTAAAGCTGTAAACATTTTACATTATAATTCAGGTGCAATTTTTCTAGCACACAACTGACATCATTTAGTGAATTGTTAGTTTTCAATAAATCTGACTTTTTTGGTAGAGGAGACCTTTCATTTATAGTCCTTAAAACATATTTGTTTCTTCTTTTAGTTAGATATGTGAATTCATTTTGTGTTCACCTGGAGTAGATCAGGGGCATTTAGCATATGTTAAGTCCAGTTTGCTAAAGTGAACATGTGCTTTGACACTATTACTCACTGTGCACAGAAGTTGATTCATCAGATGAGAATTCTTTTTTCTCATAAGTTTGGGGACGTGAGGACCAGTATTTTCACTAACCAGAATTCATGAGATTCATAATGACATGCACATTCCCCATGCTTGTATTATGTGCTTAGTGCTCTCTGTCTGCAGAGCAGTGATAAATGCATAACCCTTCTCAAACATTTTGATCATTGACTATTTTATCGCTCATGTGCTGTATTACTATCATGAAAACAATATCTTCTGCTACATAGCACAAGATAGTCACATCCTGAATTACATCCTGAATTACTCCCCTCTGTCTCTCTTTGTACAGGGCCTGAACAAGGCAATGCTTGTGATGTCCCTGTTTCATTTAAGTTAATACTGAATATATTTAGTGACAGACTCTATAATCAAATTCAAAGTTAATGACACTGGTAACTCTGAGATAGGAATTTTCCTTAAGAAGCACTCTGGTATTTGTATGGTGTGGTTAAGACTGTTCTTGTTCATCTTTATATGCCTTGTCAACTGCTCCCAGGGTGGCTGCTGTACGTACTGATGCTAAAGTGAAATATATTGAATAAAACATTTCATAGAAATTCATATCTCAGCATCTGAGTTGAATACAGATACACTCACAGGGACAGTCGAAATATGCACTTACCTTTAGGGACAGGTATAGGGACATATTTTGTAGGGTCATATGGATCAGGAGGTGCAGTGAAGCCAGTTAGACCTTCAGTATTCTCAGGGTTACGGATGAACCTTCGGGAGAAGACTAGGATATATTTGGCTCCTCATAAAGGGAGATGTACCTGGTTATGTGATCTGTCAGCCAATACTGTATCAGAATACATTTTGGTTATTCAACAAGACAAGAAGACCTGCTAATGTTACTTGCCAAACTCCATCTCTTTATTGCAGTGGGTACATGTGATATGTCATCTCAGAACTTGACAATAGTGCTGTTGTCTGTGAACCACTATGCATCTATACTACAATATCACAAAGTAACTCATACAGAACCCAGGGTTTCTAACACTGTAATTTTTCCATATTCAAGAATGGTTGTCAAGCTGCATACCTCTGACCAAGGTAGCTGTCTTTTCCTTCTGCCATGCCCACATGGGGATGGCTGGCAGTCTGTCTACAAATATCCAATCTCTCTCTGTCACACATAACACTTGACAATACTTAATTCACACACCTCAGTCTTTGTAACTCTCAGTTTTCCTACAGTGAGGACTATGCACTAGCCCTGCCTTTTGTTAAAATGGTAGGAGCAATAGATAGAAGTAATAGGTAGGAATATAGAAAGAGGCTTTAGGTAGAGACATTAGGTATATGTAGTAGGTAGGAACATCAGGCAGGAGCATTAGGTAGAAGTAGTAGGTTAGAGCATTGGGTAGAAGTAGTTGGTAAGAGCCACTCGAAACACTGCACTAGAGTTGCCCTCTGCCAGTGGCTTGTGAGGGTTGAGGTACTAAAAGGCTAAGAAACAGTCCTGGAGTTCACCAGTTATGGAGACTTTTGCCATGGCCACCCCCTTGAGGGAAAGGGCATCACAGATATAGAGAGATAGACAGATGAGTACAGTCATAAGATCAATAACTTATGGAGACAGAAGATGGTGAACTGATTAAGGACTCATGAAGGAGTCATTGAGCAAGTTTATTCTGTGAGAACTCATAGGTTCTTGTATTCCTTTACTTGATGCATGATTATCATAAGTTCACTAATAAATTTCAGGTCAATTGGCAAGTTTACTGTCTCAGGACCGAGGTATTCTCATATTCCTGTCCTTCAAGCACTAAAACGAATGTCTGACTAAACAAACTTAAGTTCTGTTACTGCTTATCTGTAACAAAAGAGAACTGTGAAGGCTAAGCTGCAGATTCTGATATGACAAGGAAACTTAATAATGAGTGGCTTTATGACAGCTGTGTTTTATGACAACTGAGTGTGAGGAAGATGGGCTCCTATGTAGTGATTGTTGGATGTATGAAGTACAGAATGTGTGATAGGTGTGCAGTACACTTTGGAAATGTTAGAGGTGGGTTTCAAAATAGGTGAGACGTATGAAAATTGGGATGTATGATGGGTGGGATGTATAAGTAGGCTGCATGACTGATGGGTTCTATAAAAGATGGCCTATGTGACATATGGGTGTGAGATGCCCTGTACGGCAGCTGGGCTACATGACATACAGGCTATGGAAACAGTGATGCTCTGACAAGTGAGTTTTGTGATGTTTGTTTTATAACAGAGAGCTTTGTGTACAGTGGACTGAATAAAAACTGGGGCATAAGAGAGGAGCTGTGTAGAAAGGCTTGTGTTACAGGTGGACTGTGTTCACTGTATGAGCCATTACCAACCTGTGGTTGGTAGTGTTGCTGTCAGAGTCATGACTAATCTGTGGCTGGTAGTGTTGCTATAGGAGTCAGATCTAACTTCCTTCAATAATGGGGTTGTTTTCAGAACAAGAGTAGAACTTTGGTTACAAGGATTACTGAAACTGCTGGAACTGACCTGCGATTAGTGGGGTTTTTATGGGAGCCAGGAGTATACCAGAGGCAACCATTTTCAAGTGTCGCATCCTCCAGAGCAAACCAGAAACCAATACAGCTCTGTGGCTCAGTTGACAGGAACGTGCAGTCTTTGTGTGGGGTTACTGAGAGGACAGAGAGGTTTGATACAATCCTTAAAGACATATATATTTCATATTGTTTTAAGTTCTGTTTTTTGTACATGATTCCCTTTCTCACCTTAATGAAATAGCAACAGGAACATTTAACCAGTGACTTCACTTGCACACATACTGTATCTGTTATGTATAATGTATTGAAATCATAGCCATCTAACCACAGCAATGCACCAAGGACCAGTCCATGGTTGTCTTCATGTTCAGTTGCCCTGATTCAGCCCACTGGCAACATATCACACCCCAAAACACCACACTGATCCAGTTCATTGTATCCAGTGCATGCTGTTCACACTGTTGAGTGTTTAGACCCCAATAACCAAAAGCCTCCTTCTGTATGTATATAATTTTTTTGAGCTTAAACATCGCAGGCAACTAAACACCCCAATCAAGGCCACCTTTTTCCAATATATATATCATTACGTGGATGTATTGGGAATGAAATATTTGAGGACAATATGAGGTGTGAGGTAGTTTGATCAAGTAAGTAATAAAAGGGTAAGAGTAAGCTGTGGTAATGCAAACAGCGGGTTTGAGAAGGCTGAGGAGGGTGTGCTGAAATAGTTTGGACATGCAGAGAGAACAGTGAGAAGAGCTTGACAAAAGAGATATATGTGTCAGAAGTGGAGGGGACAGTGTGAAGGGCAAGACCAAATTGAAGATGGAAAGATGG
Source organism: Panulirus argus (assembly GCA_038088735.1). NCBI lineage: Eukaryota > Metazoa > Arthropoda > Malacostraca > Decapoda > Palinuridae > Panulirus > Panulirus argus. The sequence continues at coordinate 4,950 of JAYMFT010239617.1, read as the reverse complement.
AATGAAAAGGATTTTGAGTGACTGGGGCCAGAACATGCAGGAGGGTGGAAGGCATGCACAGGAAGGGCTGGGATAAATCAGAGAAAGGTTTGTGGAGCCTGAATGTGGGTAGGGGGCTATGGTTTCAGTGCAGTGCACATGACAGCCAGGAAATGAATGTGAGCAAATGCACCCATTTTTGTCTGTTTGTGGCACTACCTTGCTAAAGCAGGAAATGGGGAACAAGAGGGAAAAAATAAAAGAACAATGTTACACTGATAATGATACAACAAGTGTTATACTGATCCTCAAACAGGGAGGTTTAAATTGGCAATGTGAGCAAGACCAATTCACAAGGCAAAGTTCTTGAACCAACCCTTAAGAAGTGAGACTTTAATTAATGATCAAGAACTTGCATTAATTCTACACCAGATGTACTGATCCCCATATCAAAAATTTAAACAGTCTCCATATAGTAAGTACTGATTCTCTTATCAGCAATTTAAACAGTCTTCAAACAGTAAGAGCAATCATGACTCACCTTCACCACCAATGCCTGGCTGCTTAAAGATATACATGGACTGTACAAGGGCTGGAGACACGAAGCCCAGCTGCCTAGCTGCTTGCTTCATCTTGTCCGAGAAGGAAACTCTCTTGAACTCTGGCACAAGCCAGTGTAAAGCATGACCAATCTTATTGAGTGCCAAGTGCCTGTCTACCTGCCAGCCAGATACCAGGGCATCCCATGAGCAATTCATACTTAGTTTCATTAACATGAGAAATGTTCAGACTGAATCATAACACAACTCACAGCTGGAGCAGTGTTTCTGTCCTGTAAGAATAAGGTGTAACCTCAAGCAGGTGGAGTGCAGCAACACCTACACACACACACACACACACACATACAGTGATAACTGTCTTTTCTGTCTTAGCATGGTAGTGTCAAGAACAAATGCATCCATGTACAATGTATATGACATACTTGTTCGAACAAGTAATAACTGCATTAATTACAGTACAATTCATCTATAACTAGATTCAGCAAAATATTAATTGAGTGGATGAGTAAACAAAGACTGAATTAAACTAAACTTAATGAATCTATGTGTCAGAAGTGGAGGAAGTAAGGGGAAGTGGAAGACTAAGAAAGAGATGGCAAGATGAAGTGAAGGAAGCTTTGGGTTGCCAGACCTGAAAAATCAGGAGGGTGAGAGGCATGCATGGGTCAGCATGGTATATGGAGGTGTCATGCTGTCAGTGGGCTGAACCAGGGCGTATGAAACTGTTTAAGTAATCTATGTTATAGTCTGTGGGGTTTGACTGTAAATAATAGGCTCTGGTTTTTATACATTATTCAAGACAACTAGAGATCAGATAAGTGCAAGTAAGGCTGTTGATCGTTCATCCCTGACACTACCCAGCAAAGGCAGGAAAAGCAATTAGGTATAAATATAATACTAAATACATTCAGCATCTTTTCAAAATACAGTAAGATTCTTCTGCATGGCTCATGAGACTTAATTAAATATTAGAGCGTTACCATACTCGCTTGGTGTTATCATACTCGCTTGCATTATTCTGAGACTCTTCTACCTTTTCGTGTTCTTTGAAACTTGCCTTCCTTTTCTGAGAAAGCAACATTTTTCAAGGTGCAATAACACCTGAAGATGTTGAATGATATTAGTAAAGAAATTACCCTACGCACTATGTAATGAAAACAAAATGAGCATTATCATTAATACTCATCACAAAATAGTACTGGCAAAGTATGTATTACAGGCAATAAACAGTATGAGATTAGGTACAACACTACCTACATAAGTAGTTTATATGAATGATATGCATTATTGGAAATATCAGAGTAGTTGGATTTAGTAGTATGAATAATAATCACTTTATATAAATATCAGGCACTACTGGGAGGATTAACAAAGTCACAAACAGTACAATTATGGGAAAGCAGAGTAAAGTCATAACTTCTACTAGTGGGGGTAAAGTAGAGCACAGACATGGAAAAATATAGTGCAGAGAGGCACAACTGCTACCAGCATGGTAAAGTAAGTTGAAGACACCGCAAGAAGGGTGAAGCAAATCATACACATTGCTAGGCTGCCAGGAGGGTAAGCTGAGTCACAGACAGAATAAGCAGAATGAAGCAAGTCTTGATACAAGGAGACTTAAATTACAAGCAGATTAAAGTAATCATGTGTAAAACAACCAAGGTAAAGTAAGTCGCAAACAGTACTAGAAGGAAAGGTTAAGTTACAGGCAGTGTAAGCAGACATAAGTAAGAGGCATATGAACATAAATAAGGTAAGCACATAGTTGTAGAAGAAGCAGCACAGCCTGGATAAGGTACCTTAAGGCTGCCATCCTCTCTAAGTGCCTCTTTCTCAAAGAAGAAGCAGACCTTATCACCACTGTTGAGGAAGTACTCGTTCCGGGCCTGGCGAGACACAAGCATTGATAAAGCTGACTTCTCACCATTAATTCATACATATTTAACAGGTGTGTCCATTAGTCTTTAGCATTTGTAACTCCATTATTGTTTCCACTGAGTGGATCAAATAATACCAACCATTTCAATCACACCCATCCTCAACCATGTTGTCTGTAGATTATTTTACACTGCAGCATGATGAACAAGTAAAGTGAACTTCATTTTGAACTGGTAATACGATATGTGGGTTTATAATAACTTTATACTAAAAATTGTTAAGTGAATAAACTACTTGATTGAAGCAGCGTGAGTACAGTAATTAATCTTTTATGTTTAAACAAGTATAAAACCACTTCAAATTCACATGTCTTTTCATATATATATATATTATTATTATTATTATTATACTTGATCGCTGTTTCCCGCGTCAGCGAGGTAGCGCCAGGAAACAGACGAAGAAAAAATATATATACACGAGTATTCACGGGCCCCGCCCGGGGTCGAGCGCATAGGTTCGAATCCTGGTTACTGCTCCTCCAGCAGTCGGTCGGTCCACAGTCAACCCAGCTGTTCATCCACACCCTACGGGGTGGGGCGGGGTAGTGGGCGGGGCGGGGGCGGCGGGGGCGCGCCCCTCCTCCTCTCCTATACCCCACCGTCGCCGCCTCCTCTTACAACAGCAGCAGGAGATCGGCTCCCCTCTACCGACTTTCGGTGGAGGGCGTGGTGGGCAGGGTGGGTAAAGGGTGGGCCAAGGGTGGGTCCTCCCTGTAACACTTGTTGTTGTACAAACCCAATTTGGGCGCCAGCTGCCTGGGATGATTGGCTGCCAGACGTATGATACGGCAGATCCGTCTCTGACGCCTTTATAAACAATAGCCAAAAATGGACTCCCTATAATATCACTCTCCCTTTTTTTCCCTCTATCCCGTTTAGATCAACATCTATCTTCTATCTGACCATAATAAAAAACTATATACACAAACACACACGCACACACAGAAGCCTCATGTAAACTGTTAATAAAACAGAAGAGAAATTTCCATGGGGAATAGAATTACCGGCAGTCTCTCCCTGGAAACCATGTTAGGCTCGTTGCCCAGCCCTTTCAAAGTAACTCAGCCTCCCTGGAGGGAGATTCAATTCCCAGGGCGACTGTCTCGTCTGGTGTAAGGAAGGTAATGTGTGTGTGTGTGTGTGTGTGTGTGTGTAGGTGTGTGGGTGTGTGAGTGTGTGTGTCTGTGTGAAGATACGTATAATTTGTAGTTGTGATATATATATATATATTAAAGCCAAGTGACATGAGACATGACTGAAACACGTGACATTAGTGAGACTGATTTGATATCAAGGTCACTGACATGACATTATAGCCACTGTCATGACATGAGGTCCAGTGACATGACATTTAAAGCCACTGTCACGTCATAAGGCCCAGTGAAATGACGTCGGGTTAAAAGAAATGACAGAAATCCGAGTGACGTATTCAAAGACAGTGATATGACTTCCGCATACATGACATGACATCGGCCTAAGTGACATGACAGACAGGTCCGAACGACATGACATTAAGCCGGAATGACAAGATCAGGCTGAATGACGCGTACAAACCGAGAGAGAGACATGACACCCCAGTTCACGCTCATGACAGGCCACGTGACATGACTTCAGACCGTAATGCGCATGACAGCAAAAGTAAAATCCTGACAAAAATATTAAGGACAAGTGGTAAACCGCATGACGTCACGGCCGCTTAGGGGGAGAGGGGGGGCGAGGAGGGTGTCATATGACTGACATTAGTATGGTGTTGTAGGGATACAGGTGGTGCTATAGGGGTGCAGGTGGTGTTATAGGGGTACAGGTGGTGTTATAGGGATACAGGTGGTCCGACAGGGGTGCAAGTGGTGTTACAGGGGTACAGGTGGTGTTATAGGGATACAGGTGGTGCGACAGGGGTGCAAGTGGTGTTATAGGGGTACAGGTTGTGTTACAGGGATAGAGGTGGTGTTACAGGAGTCCAGGTGGTGTTATAGGGGTACAGGTGGCGTTATAGGGGTACAGGTGGTGTTATAGGGATACAGGTGGTGCGACAGGGGTGCAAGTGGTGTTATAGGGGTATAGGTGGTGTTATAGGGGTAAAGGTTGTGTTACAGGGATACAGGTGGTGTTATATGGACACGTATGGTGTTATAGGAGTGCAGGTGGTGTTATCGGGATCCAGGTGGTATTACAGGAAAACAGGTGGTGCTATAGTGATGATGAAGTCTCTCATAATTGCAACTATAATTCTACAGCAATAGAGAAAGTCAAACGCTGATTATATTTCTTTTTTTCTCTTTAAGTTCAAATGTTATCATGAGTGCAGGGGTCATGGCGGCTCAGGTGACCTGTTCCCTGGCGAGGTCATAAGGTCAGGGGTCAGCTCGGGTCACGGCGAGGCTGTGGGGGAAGAGATAGAGAGAGAGGGTGGGGAAACTGCAAACGAAAGGAACACGTGTGGGCTGGCTCCCCCTACTGTATGGGTGGGGGTT
>JAYMFT010239606.1:0-11072 GCA_038088735.1 Panulirus argus | reverse complement strand
TCCCTACACGTCGAAGCTTTGGAACTCTCTTCCTTCTCATGTCTTTCCCAATAACTATGACCTGGCTCATTTCAAGAAGCATGTTTTTCACTTTCTCAAAAATTTTTAAATACTTTCCCTCTCTGTTTTCCCCCTTTCTTAATTCTCTCTATATTTCAACTAGGGCCCGGCCTTGATGTGGGCTTTTGTCCGTGACTAGAGCCTTCAACATAAAGTACGGTTTATTACTATCATTTTTACTAAAACTTGAGATTCTAGATGTACTAAATCGAGCAAGGACGGAAATCTTTTGCTTTATTGATACGATTCTCCAACATCCTCAACATGTACTCAAATATGTGAAAAAAACTAATACTGGTGACCACCTCCAAAACGAGGGTAAATGTAACTCTTTTACAACATTTTGTGACGTGTTTACTATATCAAAGATAAGCACCACTCAAAATGTGTTAGTCATAAAGCCCTTCAGTCCTGTACCTGTTATGTCTAAATACTCAACATATAGTATACTAAAGTTGTGGGTTACTTTAAAACACTTCAGTCAACCATTTCTCGAAGTCTTTCCGATATCAATGGTGAGAGCACAACTCAAACTTTTCTTTTTGTCGTAAGGCCAAAGTCCATACATTATCAAGCACGAAAGGATCGCATTATCCTGCGCCAAAAGTAGTACAGTCGTGCTCATGGGCCGTGCCGTCGTGCTCACTGGGTCGTACCGTATTGCTCAAAGGCTCGCGCCGTCGTGCTCAATGGGTCGTACAGTCTGGTTCAGTGGGTTGATACACAAAGAGTGAGTGAGCAGGGTTGGAAACAGGTCACCAGCCTTGACCCGTGACCCGTCAGACTTCTGACACGTGACCCACTGATCCAACAAGCATCTGACCTGAATGTATTCAGTGAAGTTTCCAAAACTAAGTTCATAAACTTCTGTTTGATAACATAAAACAAAAAGTAAAATAAAATAAAACAAATATTACTTCTGAGACAAATAAAATTGTATTATAGCAGGTCTCGGTGCGTTCCACAGCGATACAAGTGACTCCAATACTTCTGTGGGATCAGCCGTTGCACGCTGTGGTCGGGCGACATCGCTGGCGTTAAAGGCACTGAAGCGCCTCTCCATATTAGCTGCTACTGCTGCCGCATCACAAGCACACACCTTGTTACCTCAGTGAGTTAACAAAGAGCCGTTTTCTTCGAGCGCCAGCAATCACGCAAAATTTTTCCCACCTGCGCATTAAAAACCCTCCAATTTCACAATCTTGATGACGTTAATGACCGTATAACTTCGGCGTGAAAACTAAAAATGTTAAGATAAAAAAAAAAATTTTTTTTAAAGACCCAAAATTTTTGACTTGGGAAATCTCAGCCCTGACCCGTCTTGACCCTTTCGTGATGTTTGCGATCGCCCCGACTTACATAATGATCAAACACCATTTTCTGCAATTTTCCTTAAAAAAAAAAAAAAAGCAGCCATATGACTGGGTCACCCACCCCTAAATTCAATCCTAAATGACCCGCCGACCCGTTTCCAACTCTGAAAGAATGGAACCTTTGATAAACCAGAACCTAATGCCAGGGAGGTGTGTAAACTGCTGCCCGTAGCCACAACCCACCACACACCCCCTTGTTTGTTTAATGCCACACACTAAACCACTACGAGATACCATGAGAGTCCTCTGCAACGCCTCACTCATTACCCTCATAATCGAGAAGCAACAACACAGTTTAATTAATGAGTTCAAAGTTGCGTAAGTATGTTGTTATGCCGGATCCTACCCGGCCAGTGAGAAAGGCGTGGACCAAGTCCTTAAATGTCCTCTACACCCCTTCATGGCCTCCAGGAGGAGGAGGCCTTTTAAAAACATCCTGCACTGCCTCTGGCCACCACCCAGACCAGGTGTTAAGGGCCTCCGCCCTCCGTCGTCATCTCCAGCAGCAGCGGCCCACACAGGCCCTTGTTACACAGCGACCATTCCCGACACAGCCCCGCCCTGAGGGCCAGGTCGTGGCTGAATCACAGGCGTCGCCTGGAACACCACCAACACCTTATACAGCCCTGGGACCACTCACGCCCACGGTATGCTGCCGCCTCCAACGTTAATACGTCATCTCCCGCCCACACGCACCGCGTCCGAACTTACGAAATGTGAAAGACTTATGGGCTTAAAAAGCTATGCGGTTTAAAACACAGTCCAGCGATGTCTCAGGCGAGGGCAGCCTCGGTTGATCATGGTTCCATACAGAAAAAGCAGTACATATATATATATATATATATATATATATATATATATATATATATATATATATATATATATATACACACACACACGACAGAAATACACTCCACCACATAAGAGAGCCAACACATTTGTTTACATACGACCTCTCCCTCCCCAAAGCCACCTGGGGTAGGGGGGGTGGATGATGGAGACCACCCCTCCCCCAACCAACCGATCAGCTGATATTGACAAGTGGGGCCTCGACCTCAGCTGCTGTCGTGTATAACCCCTCTCCCCCCACCCCACCCCCCCCCATCCTCCACCCTCTCCCTCCCCCATCCTTGCTTTGCACTGCTATCCACCCACTCACCCACCCACCCATCCAGATGTCCGCTACTCCACACTGACTAAAAACCCCACCCACCACCCACACCCACATTGCCCACCTAAGTGCCACCCTACCAGCCACGTGCCACCCAGTCACATGGGAGGAGCAAAATGCGAGTTTACTCTCTTCCTGTGGGTTTACTTTCGTGGTAAAAGTTACGTTCAAGTGAAATTCCTTTTACCGAGCTTAATTTTTCGTTTCTAGTTTCTCATATAAGTTTACTTTCTTGTGTACCCATGTCATAAGTTTACTCTCTGCTAGATTAACTCTCACTTGAGTTTACTTTCATGAGTATAGACGTTCTAGTTTGGATAGTTTATCTCCAGTTCACACATAATGTTCGACATACTTTGGCTAGTCTACACAGCTACACACACTTTTCAAGTTTACGTGGCTCATTCCGGACAGTATACGCAGCCTGTACCCCACAGATTATATGATCTATCCAACAGCTTAATCTACAAACAAAAATTTTGTATAGGTATTTTATGGGTTTCGTTAGAAAAAAAAAAAAAAGGCCACAGCTAATATCAGGACTGTTTCAGACTTCAGAATCTGGCAAGTGTCAACTTTGAGGCCACAAGATTGCAAAGACTAGGCAAGACCACTTCAGACCCATAGGGTTTAAAGGAACAGGCAAGACTTCCTTTTTGGGAAGACTAGGCTTCGAGACCAAGCAATTCGGACCACTAGGCTTCAAGCAAGAGATACCCATTTGGGATCTCATCACCGTGGAAGACACCCCTCCCCTTTGGGACACAAAGGCCTTGGCAAAGGGTGTTTTGCGGACCACAGGGTTCCAGGGCTAGGCCAAGGCTTCCCTTTGGAACCACAGAGGAAGATTCCGAAACCAGACAGGATCTACCTTATAGGCCATGGTCTGACTGTAAGACTCGTCACCAAACACCAAAGACACCTCGTCTGTCTCGTCGAGGCAGTACACCCAGTTCCAGAGGATCTGATGGAAGTCTGTTCTCGTGATGTTTAATAGCGTGTCACACGCCCATCAAAACGACGCTTGGCACGGTAGATTCCGGGAATCCGTGCTAAAATTGGTAGAGTATAAAAACTTGGCTTACTTTCAGAAGCTGGAAATGTATTTCAAAGAATGAAAACATAAATATCGAACGGATATTCAGACTTGGGGGGGGGGGGCAGTAAGAGATTCTTGGAACGCATTCTGGTTCAACCCGATATTCATCATTTGTTAACCCTAGTCCTCTCCAAGGAAGTGAACATCATAACTCAGGATTGGATACACAGTCCCTCCATAAGTAATGACAACGGGCTTATTTCATGTTCTTCCTTCCTTGCAAGTATGTATCATGCCACCTAACACCCAGCGCTGAACTGGCTCACTACTTTTTCATCCCTAAGTCTCCCCGCCACGTCAATATGGCACCAGCACATATACCATTACATCATTTTAATATGCTGGGAGTCTCTCTCTCTCTCTTACCCTGCTGTACGCCACCATTGTCTATGGTCTCCCACTGGAACACAACGTAGTACCTTATCAGATCAGCTAGACAATAAACACAACATTTCTCTACTACTATAGTTACCATTTGTTCCTAGAGGTCAAGTATTTTACCTGTAGTCCACTAGATGTGGTGGTTGATGGGGCGGTACTCTGAACGCGTACTCAGAATGGCGAACCTGACACTCAGTTGCCTCTGAACCACACCTCACCTTTCCCCTTATGCCAACGTCCTTATCTCTATCCCCTGATACAGCTCCCTCGGTCCTCCTGATTTATGACTCACCTGATCACCCTTTTCCTCTTCATATAACACCGTCGTGCACGCCTGAGGTCACGCAGCCATCCATGCCTGAGGTCATGCATCGAGACAAGTGCCTCAGGTAAGTATAAACATCCCGAGTGCCTCCCTCCCTCCCTCCTTCCCCCTATGCAAGCAAAATACAAGAGGAGGACCGACCATTTGCTTGTGTTCAACCCCCTAGACTGAGGACCTTGCCTTCTTCATTACGGCCTGGCTTTCTGACTGTTGTGGCTGGCTGGAAGGGCTGTTTTGGCTGGCTGGCTCTGACAGCCGACGGGTAACGTCCCAGCACGTCCCTCCGAGCGCCTTGTCGCAATCATCGCCGTGTGCGAGTCCCTTCATCCTGCATGAGCCACCGCCACACGTTCCTCGTCCTGAGAGAAAGCCCCCCCCACTGCACGTCCCATGTTCTCTCGGTGAACCCCTGCAAGACGTCCCTTTTCCCCATAACGAGCCCCTGAAACACGTCCCTTGTCCTACGTGAGGTCGTAACGTGTACCCAACTTCCTCTGTCATCACCTCGACACGTACCCAGCGTCTTTTCTGAGCCCCCGTTCCCCCACCCGACACGCACCAGCGGCCATTCAACACACTCTTACCTTCCTCTCCGGCCATTCAACGCACTCAACGTCCCTCTCTGGCCATTTAACAGGCATCCACCGTCCTCTGCGGCCACAGGATGCACCCTCCGTCAGCTGGTCATTTAAGAACACGCACTCACTATGCTCTGCGGAAACACACACACACACACACACACACACACACACAGTGGCGGCAACAGAGCTACCGACAGAATCCCAACAAAGCTCTTCAGGAAATCATCGGAGTTCAAACAGGAAGAAAAAGGAAAAAAAAAAAATCCTTTTCTGTGACTATTCTCGTCTTGTTTTTATGACTGACAGATACTAAAAGAACGTCTCCAGCCACCCCGAGGCAGACACGGCAACTATGTTAAACAACATGGCTACAGACATAACATACACGCTTGGTTTACATAGCAATATTAATCGTAGGTAAATAACCATCCCTGTCGATTGGGGGTGGGGGGGAAGAGAGAGAGAATACTGCCCACGCATCTCCTATGTGTCGCAGATGGCGACCAAAAGGAGCTTACTATTTTCACACACGGAAGTGATCCTAGTTGAGTTGTATCGCTGGGAGTTAAAAAAAAAAAAGAGTCTTGTCAAAGAACTTTCCACTCCAAAAGGAGTTCACCATTTCCCTTCTCCTGGAAGTAGCGTAGCCTTGGAGCTAGAAGACCTCCAGTAATAAGAGGGGTCCTGGGGTAACTCCAGGACTCTTCCAAGAAAAGGGGTCCTGCGGGAATCGTAAGTGAAAACAAACAGATAAACAAATCCCGCTTGGCAGACATCCTCGACTTGCTATATATGCAACGTGTGATGCCTTCCACTATCACCTGTTCATACATTAACACCATGCACTTAACTGGTGGTACTAAGAGCAATGGGTTTCTTAAGTAACTTGCACAGGCCAACTGAGAGAAGTAAAAAAGAGGTGGAGTTCTACGTGACGGGATCGTCGACCTTCAAGGCAAAGGCTGTGGATCTGTGTGACGTCGAGGCCCTCGGGTCTGCTGGCGTCCGCAGACACCGCTTGAATACCTCACTCCAGTCTCCTCTATCTCAGCGCTCAGAGCGACGCGATGGTCGACTGTTTGCGGGTGTTTGGCCTCGATGTTCCCACAATCACGTTGTCTCTCGGGAGAAGGCAGGCGCCATCACCGCGTCACCTCAAAGTTCCCAAGGTCAGACAGACACCCAACCCCACCTCTCAGAGCTCCTGGCCGACTGCCTCGCCGGAAAATGGATTAATGATTCTTCTACGGTAAATAGAGTACTCGATGCTTGAGAAACGGATTTTCACATCTGAATGCAAGGTCGATTTAAGATAGTCAAAGGCCTTATCAATAATCACTCCTTGTACGTTACACTAAAAGGCCTTCCCTGGTATAACACTGGACCCCCGAACTCTTCTCCACAGGTCAACCGTATGTAGGTTTTCGAGCGTGTTTCATAAGAAGCCACTGCCCCCCCTAGAGAACACCACCACGTCTGCTGAAGAGGACCCTTTCCAAAATGGGCACCCGGGTGTGTTATAGCCAAAGACTCCCAGTCCACCGAATTGCAGACCTCCCTCCTGGTCCTGCGTTTCTGGCCAGCTTAGCACAAGCAACAGACAAGACAGTCCTGTGAAACCTTCTTTCGAGACCAGCGGACCTCCCTCACATCCAAAACAACAATGACGAGAACAGCATCATATCAAGCAAGAGCCGATGGCTGGTTACTTCATGATTGTTACAAGCACTGCGTTTGCCTCAGACGAGAGACCGATAATGGATGGAAATTTGTAACGGGGACAGGAGTCCCTTGGTTGAAAGCAAACATGGTGTTACACGAATTGTGGACTTTTAGTTTACACCAGTTGCTGAATTCCTGTGGAGTCTCTAAAACGACCATTGCCACTCCTCGTGCCCAACTGCGCGTAGAGCAGGTACGGGTCATCTCTCCCCCTCTCCTTTCGACTACTGCTTGGGTCGTCTCTGTAGTTCAGGAGGTCCACTTGGCCTTGTGTACCTGGGGATCTCACACTAACCTTAAGTATGTGTTGTCCACACGCACTATTCATGTCATGCAGTGAAAGAGGCAGCGCAATTGCTTGAGTCATCATGTCGTCCTCGCAAAGGTGACCCGGATGTATAACATCTGGTGGCGGAGTCATCTTTCCCTCCCGACATGGCATTCGCTTTTTACTAAGCAGAATGCGGCACTTCCTTATTTGCTGAATTCTGCTGTTCAGTTCGCCAGACGCTCCATAACTGGCGTATTCCCATTGCATGATATTTGCATATTTTGGCCTTGTGGCGGCTTTCTCTCCTCCGTCTTTTGTCTGCTCTTTCCCGTCCCGTGGCTCCACCCACACTGTCGATAGCACTGTCCCTCTTCTGTTCCTCGGACTTTTCTGCTGCCCCCTCACGCTCAAAGTCTCTCACGGTCTGTGTCACACATCTACAGTACCTCACATGCTGTTGTCTTTCACTCCCAAACACACACACACACACACACGCGCACACTGTATCGTCTACCCCTACACGTTGTGCTGTCCATTCCCACACCCTGTGTCTTACACTTCACATAGTGTCGTCCACCCCCTCACACTGTGTCGTCCGCCCCAACACACTATGCCCTCTACCCTCACATAATGTCGTCCTCCACCCTCCCCAACACACAGTGCCATCCAACCCTACCACAAACCCTCAACCTTCGCTTCGTCTCCATCAGCACTGGCCATACTCTCTGTCCCCCTTCAACCATGGCCTGCGTCCCTCTGAAGCCAGCCATCCCCTTCTGCACCACCTTCTGCCACGTCAGGAGACTCCTCCCCTCCCCGTGTGACCACCACCAGAGCTCTCTCTATCTCTCTCTCTCTCTCACGGCCATGACCCTGGCGTCTTGTATGGCTTCTGGCTCTTACTGTCTCCTCCTCCTCCTCCTCGTTCTTCGGGCAGCGTGCGATGTTACCTTGAACCACAGACGACCCTGCCTGGTCCACCTGGACCATGAATGATCCCTAACGTCGAACAGGAAGGAAAAAAAATCTTCAGGTAACTGCAGGAACAGTGGCATTTTTTTTTTTCTTTTTAAATATCTGAACGCCACGAAGACTCACAGATCTTCACGCACTGACCACACACGCTCCCAAGGGATCAGACGACGAAGACAGGAAGGAGACCCTCCAAGACGCTTTAAGGGTATTGAGGGGTCGAGTTAAAGGAGAGATCCGAAGCCTTGCGAAACAGAAGGATTCAGGGTCACAGGACGACACTTGCAGGAGTTGCTTCACGTTACAAAGGCAGTGGGTAAAACGATGAGGTAAATCAGACACGTGATCAATACGTCTCCTCCGAGCAGAATTGCAAAAGCAAATCAATAATTACAAGGGCATCCCTCCCTCTCACCTCAAACTAAAAACATATCTACGTTGTTATGTAGCGGGATGGGAGACAGAAATTACGAAAGTTCTGTGTCAGAATATTGATTGCTTGGCCTTTGACCGGAATCCAAGGGTGGTAACGTAGTGCTCAAGGGTCGTAAAGTCGTGCTCAAGGGCAGTAAAGTCGTGCTCAAGGTCCGTAAAGTCGTGCTCAAGGGCAGTAAAGTCGTGCTAAAGGGTCGTATAGTCGTGCTCAAGGGCCGTAAAGTCGTGCTCAAGGGCCGTAAAGTCGTGCTCAAGGATCGTAAAGTCGTGCTCAAGGGTCGTGCAGTCGGGCCCAAGGGTCATACTGTCGCGCACATGAGGAAACAGACATAAGGGGAGGTGGGTAAAGCTCTCCAGGAGTCCTGATGTGGAACAGAAAGGTAGAAAGAAAGAGCGAGAGAGGAGGGAGAAAGTTCGGGGAGAGAATGGGGAGGTGGAGGGGGGGGGAGTTAGTCTGCTGCAGCTGTACCAGGCTTAGCATAACAACCAGGTAGTGAGGGGAGGGGAGGGAGGGGAAGGGGTGGGGGTGTCTGCCTACAAGGGCTGGTTCCCGCCTTGACCCAAGTTAGAAGTCCAATTGACCGGACAAACTTTTTCCCGCGCTAATAAACTCTCTCTCTCTCTCTCTCTCTCTCTCTCTCTCTCTCTCTCTCTCTCTCTCTCAATTTACGTTACCGAAACTGACCACACCAGTCGCTGCTAAGGATGAATAAGCATCACTGCTGTTCTTTCTTCACTGGTGTGAAGTCCGTTCTCTCCATCACCCTCTAACTTACCTCCATCACCCACTAATTTGACCTCCAGTGCCCACAACCTTATCTCCAACACCCATTAACTTATCTCTTTACTTCCACTATCTTTTCTCAGACACCTATTACCTTATCTCCAACATCCAGGACCTTATCTCCAACACCTGCTAACGCATGCCCAACATCCGTTACCTTTTCTCTGACCCCCGTTACCTTATCTCCAACATCCACAACATCACCTTGTCTCTCTGGTCTCATCTCCAGCTACTCAATCTCTCTCTCACAGCATCATCTCCCGGCATTCTTTGCCTCACTTCTCTCACTCTATCCCTATCACTCACTGCCTTATTTTCCAACCACTGTCATTCACTGCGCCATAAGTCTCCTTCTGACCATTCTCACGAGCCTCCTTCACCCTGGTCAGCCAGCAGCAGATTCAGGTGCCTGCTGGGGGAGAACCCCTACGACTAGCTACCCTTAAATCATTCACAACCACAAGTGTGGACGTCTAGGATGGGCCAAGGCCAGGCCAGGCTGGCTGGCCGGCTGGCCCTCCTGACGGAAGGCAGTGGTAGGGGGGCCAGAACAGTGACCCTCCCCACTGCCGTCAGTGGAAAGCCAGTGGGGCCGGGTCCCGTGTATTTAACCACAATCAGCGTAGGTCCAAATGCTTCTCGACTCCTTGCGGGAGCACCCAGCGTGTCTTCATTCACCGCACCGCGAGAATATCTTAAAAACTTATTTAATGCCTTTGACGAAGGCCGGGGTCCCATCAGCCGTATCATAACTGGTGTAAATCAAAACATAAGATCATACAGAGAGGTTCCTGGGCAGCTTGGCCTACTCTCACCCCCTCTTTCCAAAGCCGGCTGACATACGGCTGGACCTCTTCCACTCGACAGACGACATGCTCGATAACATCTCCACATCACCACCCGCAGGGCAGCCAGTTCTCAAATGTTTCGTCTCGACTTCCCCCACGCGTTCATCTGGGATTCATTCATACGACCACCGGAGGAGGTATTTGTCCCAGGTGCACGACTTCTTTTGAGATTTCCAAAGGGCTTTTCCCTCCCTCCTTTCCTCCCCTCCCGACTCTAGCAGGGCAGTCCCGCGAAGCCGCAATGGAAGGAGGGGAAAGAAAAAAAAAATATGGGAGTTGGGAATAAAGTGAAACGAGTCCCGGGGGTGGTGGAAGGAGAGTCCGAGCGACGGTGGCTGTGAGTGTTCGCTTACGGAGGGAACGAGCGAACGCATGGCTGGGTGGCGAGCCAGTTGAGATTGATGTTACGGAATCAACCTTTTGCTCCCACGTCAAAGCTGCTGTTCTCGGCCGCGTAAGCCCGGGAGGAGGAGGAGGAGGAGGCAGCAGCCTCCTCCTCCTCCTCCTCCCCCCACCACACAACATCCCCGGGATCCAAGAACACCACCGTCAACATCCTGGACGTCTCCGTCAGCTCGCCCGTGAAAATCACATGGTGGCAGGCCCTCGGCGGCGGCGCCTCCTCCTCCTCCTCCCGGCCAACCCGATCCCGATGGCGGAAATTGAGTATAGCTTCCCTCGCTACCGTTAATTAAAGAGGGTAATCTATACCCTCCCTCAAATAGACATTGCAGATTATAATTTCACGGGGGTGTGTGTGTGAGGTGCGAGGTGCCTCTCTCTGTCTGTCTGTCTAGTCACAACAAACGCTGTGTGCGCCATACCGGGAGTGTCATTATAGTTATCGTGCTATGAGGGGGAGATCTAGGAGTTACCACGATCGATACTTATCAGCTGAGAACCATGTGAGAAGGATCGTGAGGAAGTCGAGCCATATCTTATTCGACCTAACATGGATTCTGAGACGTTTAGTTAGATAAACATGATATATATATATATATATATATATATATATATATATATATATATATATATATATTTTTCCTAACC
>JAYMFT010239595.1:0-10000 GCA_038088735.1 Panulirus argus | reverse complement strand
AATGAGTGAGGAAAGGTTGACAAAGAGGATATATGTGTCAGAGGTGGAGGGAACAAGGAGAAGCGGTGAACCAAATTGGAGATGGAAAGATGGAGTGAATAAGATTTTGAGTGATCGGGGCCTGAACATGCAGGAGGATGAAAATCATGAACGGGATAGAGTGAATTGGAACGATATTCTATACAGGGGTCGACGTGCTGTCAATGGACTGAACCAGGGCATGTGAAACGTCTGAGGTAAACCATGGAAAGGTCTGTGGGGCCTGGATTTGGATAGGGAGCTGTGGTTTCGATGCATTGCTCCTGAGAGCTAGATAATGGACGTGAGCGAATGAGGCCTTTCCTCGTCTGTTCCTGGCGCTACCTCACCAATGCAAGAAGCGACGATCAATTATTACAAAAAAAACATTAAATATCGAAGGCAATAAATTTCTAGAATTAAAGTCTTACGCTTCATCATGCTCCGCTACTACTGACTGTAAACATCATTTGATTGCCACCCTCCTTGTAGAGTAACGACCTCATGTCGTCATCCTAAATGGCACTTGCATTACTTATGGTCATAAGTTCAAACACAGTGGTTACATAAACTCGACAACTACCCGACGCACGGCACGAGGGAGTCGCCATTCCTGTACGAACCACAACTGAACACGATCAACATCTCCTTGCCTTCCGACGCCCTCAACATTTTCTTCGACTTTAAAGTCCACACACTACCTTCGCACTACATATGCAAGACCCAGCGTTGCCATCCCACTACACGACCCATACACGTCCAGCTTTTGGTTGACCTTAATGCTCATCATGGAGCATTTCACCACGCCAGAACCAGTGCTCGCGGGGATGACCTAGTCCCTCTATATATGATTTCAAACGTCTTAAACTTTCGAGAGCCTGAATTGCACACTTGCTTACCAGGCAGTGGAGGGAAAGGGGCGGGATCAGATTTCGTCTTCTCCAACATAGCCAGCAATCACCTCCATCACTTTCTGTCTCCTGGACGTTGATGAGGGTCCGCTTCGCCTCCTCCACTCACCTAACCCCACACCTATCATTCTTTCCCCATTTCCCCTACACGCTACATATACGTACACCTCCGATATTGAAAATCAACCCACCATAGCAAGAGACACACAGATATAACAAATAGAACAAACAATCATACATGCATTTCAAACAGCCATCCCCTAAAACAGAACAAAAACTTGCACTCCAAAGCACTCTGCAAAAACTAAGCGACTCCTCTCGTAATACCATCGCCCATTTGACCCAAACAGACACAGATCAGGCCGAGTGCAGTGGCATCTCACTAACCCGTGCGACCACATCCACAACAGCCTTTAAAAGGACCTAATCAGACACCAACATTCGTTAAGCACCATTGCACAACAGAGCCGAATGAAATTCCCGTCAGCAGTTTTGGAAACAGATCAGCAGACTTAAGGGTACACGGACTCAAAGATAGCATCACTACACCAAAACCTTCCCAAGATATTGTTAACATTTTTCAGAGACATTGGAAGGGCATCTTTCCACCTCAGTCCCCACATTCCCCTGATCCATGACAACAAAGTTACACAAAGCAAACCCAGCCACTATTACTCATATCAAATTGTAGACAAACGCTCCCTTGCAGACGACCACGTTACTCAAAGCTCCTGTAACTTTAGCCCAGGTCACTCATCTGAATCATCCCAGGTAACCCAGACACTGGTTACCAGCTACTTACACATTTCCCTGATAAAACCCATCGAAGAAATTACCACCCTCTTGAACTCTGTACTACCCCTAGAATCTACAACTATCATAATGATCCCAAAACCAAATAAACCTAGTAGAAATCCTCTTAACTACAGACCAATTAACTTAGTTGAGTCAGTGGAGGGGGGGATTGAAAGAATCATTAACAACACTCAAATTACACCTGGAGAACGATGACCTCCCATCATATGATTAATCTGGCTCTCGACAGAATCGCCCGTGATGAGCTCAAATGACCAACTATTTACATCAGAACAAAAGAAAAAGTACGCACGACCTGGTTCCCCTTATCACGAAAGGCGTCGAGGAGGCCTTTCTACTTCGTCTGGCACGACGGCTTTGGGTACGAATTAAGTATCCAGGACATTAAATAACCGGAAGATGAGTATGAAATATATATTCATATTACTTTCCACTCGATGCTGAAGTGCCCCCAGGTGTCCGTCCTACTCGCCACACGCTACGTCCTATGCACAAGCGGCCTTCCTGGTATACTATGTTACGCTGACTCCGTGACTCCACAATACGCAGACGACGTTGCCCAACGGATAGGGAACCCTAGAAACTCAAGAGGGAGATCGACCATGTCTCGTTATGGGAAATGGCGACGAAGATCAAACCCTGTAATATCCCGAGTACCCTACATATGTCAACCTAAGACAAAAAACACTGTTTTCCTACACTCCCGCGTACACCGTCTCCTCTTCCGTCCCACTCACCAACACTCTTTTAAGCCGACACTACGACGTTAACGTAGAAAATGACCCTACGTGTTCAATCCAAGGCGGGTGTTGCAAGAACGGGAGTCTCTAACTGTACAAAAATTCAGAGGCGCAAGTGCAAAAAAGAAACTAAATTGCGCCAGTACAAAGCTCTTTGATAACACAAAACTATCATTTGCACCCTTCAGGTCATTCGGAATACAACGCTGATAGATTATCTTATTATCGACTGGTCACACGCTTCATCGCGACCGCATGAGTACACGAAAGAGCAAAACCTCCAGCTATAAACACACCTTCTGGAGATTTCTTTCCCCGACGGGCAAATAAAACGTTTAGATCCCCATCACGACTCCCGCTTGAGGTCATTCGATAATCTCATCGGGATAAACAGCTCCCCCCAAAAAGAAAGCATCAGCAATAGACACTCGCCTGGAAGTACCCAAACCCAGTCTATAAAACCGACCAATTCCAATGCTGAATGACTTACCTAAGCCAAATAACGTTCACAGTCGGTGTCGGTAGACAGCCATTTCTCTTCATACATAGCCTCCTCCTCGTACCTGGAAACAAGATGATAAATGAATAGATAAATGAATAGATCCACTGTACATCCCCATACTGTCCCAATAATCTGATTCCTCACCACTTGTTCAGTCCTGTCCTACCGAAATAATCACAACCCCGTTCTATTCAAGCTGCGTACTCCATCAACCACGACGGACTTTACACACCACGTTGATAGAACATTTAAGGTGGTTGGACCACTATAGTCACTACAACCAATGAGTGCTTTTTTTTTTTAACTCTCTGTACCTCACAGTTCAGCTAAAATACGTTCTTCTGTTCATACACCTTCTACACGTTACTCATACTCTCATTTCCTCATGATGTCTATATCTGGACTTCCTCATCTCATAATGACTCCCACAGACATCTATATGGCTTCTGCTGTCGTTGTTTTTTTTTCTGATTTCGTTTCGGCCTCAAGATGCTCATTCAGCTCATCCAGACAACTCAAGACGAGTGTTCCCATCACCTCATTGTGCTTTCTTTTGCAGGTCTTGCTTACACTTCATGGCTCCCTCATATCCCTTTTACTTTCACAGTCTTTCCCTAGCTTTCCCCGCTTTCCAGTGGTTTCATCAGTACCCTCTGCCTGCCTTGATTTCCCATCATTCCTAAGCCTGCCAATGACTCTCCCACTTTCCCATAACTTCCTCATTACTCCCTCACTTCCCTAAGACTCCCTCGCCTCCCCATAAACCACTCACTCACTTCCTCGTGGCTCCGTCATTTCCCCATAACTCCTACTCACTTCCTCATGACTTCCACTTACATTCTCATGACTCTCAAACCTATCCATGAATCCCTTTTTTCTTTCTCAAAACAGCCTCATCACTTCATCTCCTCATCTCTCACTGTGATTCTCATGTCCTCCTGGCTTTCACCTGTGCATGACTCATTCTTCCGATCCTCCGCCCGCTCCATGAGCCAGTGGTGGTGGAGTTAGCAAGACCAGGCAGGCCAGCCACCGCTAATCCGACCAGTGTCTGCTTCGTTGACTCCTAAACTCTCATAGCCTGTGGTTGGCCGGTGCCTTGGAGCTATCTTACTTCTTCCTTTACTGGGGAACAAAATTGCTTTGATCTGTTTATATGATTTAGATTTCTAATTTGGAATCGTTGCGTGGGCCCAACGAGGCGAGGGATAATTAAGAGAAGTTTTTACAAACGGAGAGTTTTGCTAGGGGAGAGTGTCGCTCTATGGTCAAATCATACTGCTCAATTTGGTTAAGTGAAAGGAGAGAGATACACGAGGTCTTTCTCCTTATGACCCTAGGTAATTCTCCTGGCATGCAACATGGGATATTCATATCACTCGCTGTCTTTTGACAGAGGGATCATGGTTCATGCACGAGGCTTAGGGCTGATTTCACCTCTGATGCATGAGGTCATTCATTGTCCTTAACACTCAACTTCCACGCCTGATGCGAAGAGCTGTCTCTCGCTCGTAAAGAAATGGGTCTCTACCATCTTCGACACAGGGTAGGTCTCCATCCCCAACATACAGTTTAGTCCCACCGTCCCCGACACGCGGTATAGTCCTCAGCTCATGCTGTACGTATGCACGTGTTCTCCATCCCTGACCTAAAGGATAGCCCTCAGTTCATACCACACTCACGTGTTCTCCATCCCCGACACACGAAGTCATTACGGCCCCTAGCTCCTGGGGTCCTTCGTCATATTTCAGACAGAAAATGGCGCCGTGGTCTTGACACGAGACTTGTTTATTATACCTAACACAAAGGGTATTGCTTCCAACCCTCACATGAGGAATTCCCTTCCATTCCTCACGTATGGGGTCGACCTCCATGTTTCATCCAGGTTATTCGTCAGACCAAATATTGTTTCTGTCCTCGAGTTCCAACACAAAAGACGCCCTTGTCTATCTATCCCTCATACAAGAGTCTTCCTCCCTTCCTCATATAATGTTTCGCTCCACTCCTCCCTCACAGGATCATCCTCATGTTCTTATTCGGTGACCATTTGCGGCCCCAATGCATGAGGTAGTCGCTCAGACGGTAACACAAGTTGCTGCTCAACCCTCACACGTGCTGTCCTCCTTTAGCTCTCATACACGATCTCTTTTCTCACTACCTCACACACACGGTGGATCTCAAACACGTGCTCATTCCCTGGTCTACACACACATGGGGTCGTCTTACAACCCCTAACGTACAGAAATGATAATAACCAAGTTATAACAATAGTAATCATGTTATAGAAACGATGATCATGTACTCCCAGTTTAAGGTGAAATTGTCCAGCAAACTTTGCATGAATGTCTGGTGAAATATTAGCGACTAACAGCCGTGGTCCACAACCCTCTGTGAAATATCGAGACGGTTCGAGACGGCAGTGACACAAGTCACTGATGTGCTCATCATTACAGTGATGGTAGCGTGCTATCTAGCCATTTTCTTGTGGGTGTCACTGCTTGGTATTAGTATTCGTGATTTCGGATGTTGGAGAATTTTAGCGTAGCTGCGTTGGAATGCTTTACGACACGCTGCATGTGTTTCAAGAGCTTTAGCGAACCTGCTTCGAGCGCCGTCTCGGATGGTTGTTTTGGTTTCTCGCCTGCGCTTGTCTGATGAAAAATGAAACAGAAATTATCTGTTGGACGAAAGGATGGAATTCGTAATTTGTTTACATGTTGATGACCGTATTACATTTTGCAAGTGCTAGCGAAATTACCAGGTTTTGGCCATTTACGAGATTGGGCGGTAGCCATTTTACGTGACTGGACTGTTGACATTGTACGTGACTAGATTATGGCTATTTTACGTGACTGGCTGTAGCCATATTACATAATTGGACTGTGGCCATTTTACCTGATTGTGCTATAGCCATTTTACGTGATTGTGCTGTAGCCATTTTTCGCGATTGGTCTTCAGCCATTTAACGTGACTGGATAGTAGCCATTTTTGTGTGTCTGACTTTCCCCACCCATTAAACCCACGCTCCCTCCTTGCACTATAGACCGGGCGCCCAGAGTCATCCATTGGCATGTTGTGCGCTGTTACCGACGCCCACGACAATGATGGTAAGGACCAGTGGGGAAACATACATCAAAATGAATTGTTCATATATAGTATGAATCCCTAATCGAATCCCTAATCTCTCATCAACCTCTTCTAGTCAAAATGAACCCTTGATTGTACATGACGGTCCGCCATTTGTCAAGCCCTGGGCCGACATGTATGTCGTGTGGCAGCCTGGGGACCCAGATTAGTCCGCGTTGCAGACATTGTGTCAGAGTCGTACTTCGCGAGAGCAAGAACTACGCCGGGGAGGAGGGGGCATCAGGAACGCCCGTATTGGGTCTGGCTGTGGAGGCGATACTGGCAATGGCGGTGCTGTCGACAACGCGTGGACGGGGCTGGAGAGCCGCGTTAACAATGGAAGGCGCCAACGGCAACTGCTCCCGGTACTTTAGCCTTATGTGGTGGCTGGAGAGAGCAACTTATCCCTGGCCCGAGCTGGGGAAGCGTACCCAGGATCTGCCTCCAGCCGCTGTTGACTCGGCAAAGCTCAACGAGTTCCGTTGACAAACAGAGGAAATAGCAGCCAGCCAGACGTAAAGTGTACACACCATCTCTGTTGTACCGCCTTTTTTTTTTTCATATTCTTTCCACCTGTTGCTCACATCGCATATTTACATTACGAAGCGACTTGAGAAAAAAAGAAGAAAAGTTAAAACTCACTTGGATTTTCTTTTCCGTTGTGAGAGTTAAGACTCGGGTCTCGAGCCAGGGGATTGGCTATCCGAAGCTCCGACCCGCTCAGTGTTCCGAGTTTCGGTGTACCGCTTCACACGTGTGCCAAACTATATTTACATGTTTCGATAGACGACGTTCCATATGAGACAGAAATAATATTTTTTGTTACCATGCATACATACGGGTGAATAATTTCTTTATCATTTACAGAAAAAAAATAACTATCCAATTATACTGTGTATAAATATCATTGAAATCAAAGCACAGATAAAGATATAACGATAATTAATGGGAAAAACAGTTCCACCTACTTGACTCCTTGGTCTCGAGATCTCGTTCAGCGACTCGCTGACAAGCGCCAAACTTGCCGAACTGTTGCGATCTTTATGACATCAACAACCCTTTTTCACAACCAAAGTAGATAGTTCAAGATAATCAAGTATTGTTCGAAATATTCACTGGCAAGTAAGCGGTTCTCGAAACGAAACACTGAGAGAACGAGGTGTAAAAACGCGCTAAAAATATCAGTTGTACAAACACAGACACGCTGGCTACATCCTACCACCGCCGGCGTTCTGGGTGAACTCCCGTAAGCCCCCTTATTTCGCAGAAGTGTATGACGTCAGAACTATGCACGTTTTCTCTGGTCATTGTATATTTTAGAAAATATGGTGCAGGCATAATTAATTTGGTTTTAGTTTTTTCTGTTGTTTATACAAGTTCTACAAATTATGATGTATATCACTCAATTTCGAGGAGAATAGTAAGAATTTCATTGAGTGTTTGTCAGCAAGCAACGCTATGATTAGTCTAATTAGTATAATATCTATGAGTTACCTTAATGTATAAAACATTTCTATTTTTTGTAGTGACCTACATGGTACGGGCAAAACATGCCTTAGTCAAGGCTATCTAAAGTGAAAAAAAAGATGTATAAAAGATAAACATATTGATAAAGTTTATGTAGATCTGACACAAAAGGAGAAAGTTATATGAAGAGCGAAAGACATAAGGAAGAAAGAGTTCCACAGTTTAGCTCTTCAAGGGAAGAAGGAAGCATCATAACAACCAGTCCTCGAGTAGCTGGTTTAAACACAGGAACTGCGGGAAGCACAGCCGAACGAGTGCCACGAGTCGAAACTTTGGAGGTGGCAACACAAACAGACAGCTCACGGGAACGATGTCAAAAATAAAATCTACAGAATAGATATTAATGATGCAGTAGTTAGCGTTCCGCACCAGCAAATGATATTCATGAGAGCTGGGCGGGTGTGCCAGCCGTATAATGAGTCGCCCGAACAACAGCGACGCAAATGACACGAATAAAATCCAGTGACACACAACAGAATAAACAACATTTTCATACGCAAGTTCGTGCACGTAGACTCTAAAAGGGTGAACGTAATGATATGTACGTTCGCTTATATGGTGAAACGCGTCGTCTGTGTTTGTGTTTCTTAATTCGTTGTGCCTTCGATATCAATTTGATATGATGACTGTTACAGCAAAAGCAAGTTTATTCATAATTTTCTTTTATATAACTTTTATCCAATATTCTGTTCCACTTTTTTCGACATCGCTGCCTTCCAGATAAGTGGATATATATAATACTTTTTTTTTGTCTTTTATCGTTATATGATACGACACAAGCCATTATGCCTGTACTCCTACGTCATCTGCTGGTGACAGTTATACGTTGGCTACTGAAAATATGATTTATTTTTTTCCCCCGACAACCTACAAAACTCTCCCACGTACACTGCCATTGATTTTCCCACTCAGAAAATAACAGTTGGAGTGCCTCTCGCAGAGCTGCCGTCACCGTGTAGCCTCGCAGACCCGAACACAGTCGGCTTTCAGATACAGTAGAGTACAGTGCGCGTCTTATTTCATACCTGTTCATCACATGAGCGAAGGGATTGTGCTCCGTGTGCCTATATCTGACGGACGACTTTCTCGGAAGAAATACGTCTATATTCTCTTCTCTGAGAATTGGTTCTGACGGCTCCCCTCGTCGTCCCTCCTCCTGGGCGAAGAGGAAGGGAAAGAAGTGGTCTCGCCAAGACTAGAGGCCGCGGGAGTTGGTTGTGATCCATCACAGGTGAACGGGATCGTAAACTCTATCTAGCTCCTCGTCTGTTATCCCGGAGGGTCTGAATCGTTTTGACGGAAGACCTTTATCTCATGGCTCATTCCGGTTCGACCTATAATAAGGCTCATATATCTTTTTGCATTTTTTTTTTCAAACAGACTTTATATTTGACGGTGTTCCGATAATGAGTTTACGGATATGAATTAAACCCAGGTGCTTTTATCTACGGACGTCCTTAGTTACTGGTGCTTACGTACATATACTTTGGCCTCTTCTTCTCTTATCTAAAGATCAAAGTCTCTTTCGAAGGCAAAAGGTAAACATTGAAACTTAAAAAAAATGATAAAACTCAAATATAATGACGGTTTGTTCAAATGAAGTCAAACACACACACACACACACACACACACACACACACACACACACACACGCGCGCGCACACGCACACACACACACACACACACACACACACACACACACACACATACACATGCACACAAGTCTCTGTAGCGTGCCGTTGCGACCGAACAATATAACGGCCCCGAGTTCGAGCCCGAACTGAGCAGGTGGCTCACAGTCAACCCAGCTTTTCATTCTCCTCTTTAGAGTTGGTCATTGACTGTGTGTAGTAATGAGCTTGGTGTGTACAGGAACGTGATTTTTCCTTAATTTACGTTTCATTTTACATATATAAATTTGGTTACTCGTGGGATTCATAATACAGTAATAATTCACATTATAGAAATATGCTAACAAGAGGAAAATACAGGTTCATTGGGATTAAATCGTGTACAAATGATGCTATTGATTTGTCTGTCTATCTGTATACAACTTTATGTAATTCATTCTGCTCTTTTCGTGGAAGGAGAGTGCATTTTTATGTCCCCCCAAAACTGCTGAGAACTCTTGAGTTTCCACGACAGTGGGCACCCAAGCCGTTGGTAGCAATGAGGCACAAGCCGCCCAGTGTCAAGCGCATTGGTTCGAATCCTCTTTGGGACAGTCAGCCCAGGTGTTCATCCACTCATATGGGTTGGTCAGTGAAATGGATACCTGGCTCAGGCTAGGGCATATATATATATATATATATATATATATATATATTTTGAAGGATTGTTGAATGTGTTGGATGATAGAG
>JAYMFT010239584.1:0-11072 GCA_038088735.1 Panulirus argus | reverse complement strand
TATATATATATATATATATATATATATATATATATATATATATATATTTTCCCATAAGTATTTTTTTTCAACGTAACAATCAGATGCTTACCATTTCTAGCTTACACATTTTATTCTTTAATCACTAGACCTTATCAATGATGAAATTTTCCCATGTGAAAACAGATATTCTATAGAAATCCAAATATTCTCATTCAGCGTTACACTCATCGCTGACTCTCTGATAAGGATGAATGACAACAGGAACAATATGCTACAAAAGACGTGACTATTCGAAAAATCATTGAAGGACGTCATTATAACTTACTTCATACCCTTCCAGGTGCCTGAAATCAGGCCCTGCCAAGTACATGAGCTCAGACCTAATAGGTATTGAGCTAAGATCCTAGTAAGTACTTGGGTTCAGACACTGGCAGGTACGTGAGTTCAGACCCTGGTAGTACGTGAGCTTAGACACTCGTAGGTATATGAGCTCAGACCCTGCTAGGTACATGAGCTCAGACCCTTGCAGATACGTGAGCTCAGACCCTGCCAGTTATGTTACCTGCCAGATACATTGGCATCAGACCCTACCAGGTATGTGAAGTCATCCCTAGAATGTTATTGACTGACCTGCCACGATCATGTCGCTGTTGGTGTTGGTCCAGTAATTGATGCTCTTGGGGAAGGCCTCGGTGTGGCATTCGATGGTCAGCTCCTGGCCCACGTAGGCACCCTCCAGCTGCTGCGGCACCCATGCCACAGGAGGGACTGTCACCCAACACACAGCCAAGAACCAGAGTGAGAGGGAAACGCATTATACACCCGGGTCATTTGCTTCGAACATTCTGTTCATGATTTTTATCTCCCATCACTTCAAGTCTCATTAATTCACAAAATTGCCTCACTAGTACTAGAAAGGAACAAATATACTCTATGGTACTTCCCGTTCACCACACAACTTCACGACTCGCCATCCATCAAGTGATTAGACCAGGTAACCACACTGCCCCAACAGGTCATTGCTACACCATCTGACTGATCAACACGCCTTCACCAGGTAACCATTCATTATGAGAGCCAAGGAGCCCTTGAAACACTGATAACCTCACCAGACGTATGTGTTACTTCCAGAAGATAATATTGTTTTCATCTCTAATCTCCACTTTTGATTTCGTCCATATATATTTGCTTACATTCATAAAAATGCAAAAAAAATTTCCTGGCTCCCAGGAATATATTTGAGTACGCTCCCGCTTACTGCTTATTGATATCATCATTGTTATTATTATTATCAATATTATTATCATTACCATCATTATCGTTATCATTATTATTAGTAGTAGTAGCACTGTTATCATAAATACTATTGTCATTACCATTATCATCGTTATTAGTACTATTGTTATGATTACTATTGTTATTGATATCACTATCGTTATAATCCCTGCATGACCAGTTCCCCGAATTTCCTGTTGACTGTTGTTCAGTTGGCCTGAGTGGACACACCTCACATGCCTCCCTCTGCCCTCTAATCTCTGTTTACACCGTCTGCCCTCCTGTTCCTTCCTTCCCTTGTTGTCCCCTATTCTTTTTTTCCCCAATTCTCTCTTCCACCTCTCACGCCCTGTCTCCCTTACCTTATCAGCTCCTCTCTATCTCTCTCTCTCTCTCTCTCTCTCTCTCTCTCTCTCACACAAACACACACACACACACACATCCTGCCCCTACGAGCCACAGGCGGCAGTACTCACACTGCACCCTGAGCTGGGTCCTCTTGCTGATGGACGGCGGTATACCGTTGGAGGCGATGCACAGGTAGGAGCCCATCTGGAGCCGCGACACCTTCTTCATGTGGAGCGTCTCGCCCTCCACCGACCGCGCTGCTCCCAATACGCCCACCACACCATCACGCCCATCCACGGCGACCATCACGCCGCCCACGGCGCCCACATCAGTATCATCAATGAGAGTACTGCCGTTGATGTACCGTTTTTGCTAAAAGGCTCATGACAAACACTGCCACTGGACATTCATGGGAACCCTCACAGAAATCAAGAACTCCTGATGCATTGTTAAACTCCTATCACATTTATGTTGGTATAGCAAACACTTAACCTAGCAATGACAAGTACTCCAGTCTTGGACCGTTTATGTGAAGCGGACTTTAAGAACATCCGACTAATGTACGGTTTGGAAATGTAATCATCAAGAGCGTTAACATGCAGTTTATGTAAGGCAGTCATTACATTCACTACTGGTGACGTACCACGTGTGTATGATAGTCATCACAAACTTTTCACTGATGTACCGTCTGTGTTTCGTGGTAAACAGAAAAGTTCCACTGTTGTTTCGTTCAGTGGTAAAGTCTTAAGGAACAAACCTAGTTCCTGCACCTTTTATCGTAATAGGATCATTAGAATTGCACCGTTATTGCATGCATGTACCGTAGTTATTTGCGGTACTTATGAGGAGCACTCCATTGCCGTACCTTTCATTCAAACGGCTGCTGTACCGTTTACGTACCGTTGTCGCCTGTTGTGTTCCGATGACGTACCAGTTAAGACATTGATAAGAGGCTCAACGTTAATGTACTGTCTGCTTAGCCCAGTTATCATCCATATTACCATAATGTACTAGTTATGTGGCGTAATCTTATGAAACGCAACCGCTAGGGGGTGATCAGTAGATGGAGCTCCGTGGTATACCGCATAGCGTTGTTGACCTTGACGCACTCACGGACCGTCCAGTGTCGAGCCCTCATAAGTTCGAATCCCGGTCGCGGCAATCGCTCCATTGTCAACCCAGCTGTTCATCCACCCTTAAAGGTTGGTCGAAGAACTGGGTATGTGTGGTAAAAAAGGAATTACTTTTTTCTGTTTATTGACATATTTTGGAAAGTGGAATTGATATGATCTAACATAACTTCTTAAGGTCATATTTTTGTCACCAAAATAAATCTTAAATGGGTATCATGCGCTTTACTCAACAATAACTTGCATGTTCTCAATTAATGCAGCAAAAGTCGCCACTGTGGGAATTTTGCCACTAACGGCGTTTGCACCACTGAAGTAACTATACTACTTAAAACGTGCCACCGGACCAACCCTTCTACTTTAGGTGACCAAGTGGAGCAACATTGCCACTTAAAGTGTGCAGCTTGAGCAACTTTGCCAATGAAGGTTTGCCACCGGAACAACTTTATCACTAAAGGTGTAGCAATGGGGCAACGTTGCCACTTAAGGTGTGCCACTAGAGCAACTCTGCCGCTTAGGCGTGTTACTGAGGCGACTTTACTACTGCAGATGAAACGCTGAATACTTACTTTACTCTAACTCCATTAAGCACTTCCTGACGAGACAGTGGCTTAGTTGTTCGGTGACTCTTCGTCAATAACCGTAAAATCACAGATATATATTCTTTTTTTCTAAATACATTCCCTATATCTTGCTGCTTAACAATCTTACAACGAAACTCGGAAATGAAGTTCCTGCCCTTCAGTTTCACCATCTGTCTTAATGAGCACCCTTTGGGCTCCTTCAAGTTCTATTCAGTTCATTTCAGATACTCAGTACCTCAAACGTCATGAATAAGATTACAACACTATAGTACATAACTAGACATAATAGTGAATTAAGTATGAAAATGGTCTCCAAAACACGTTTAGGGGTTGCCCTAACTCACTCCTTGATTGAATCACCATTTCACTTACACATAACACTGGAAATGACTGCCTTATCTTTCTAACTGTTTCACGTCTCTCTAAGCATCATTACCCGTGGAGATAATAGCAACATACCTTTCAGAAAGACGTATCTGCAACCAGCTTACAAATGCTCGTTCTCTTTATGCCAATAAAATCTAAACTGGTCCTAAATTAGATTTTGGTAGAATCTGCTTTAGTTACCCTTGAAAAAAACAGTCTGTAATTAAGGCCAGCGGAGTTTAGGGAAAAGGTAGAAAAGACATTTGGCCGGTACTTCCACTGAGCACAACTTTGTGATAAACTTTATCGTTTTCTTTCCCGAAGACATTGGAAATTGTCTAGGAAAAAAATTGTGCAATCATATTGCTTATTTCAACTGAACTTAGAGTTGAATCAAGAGCGTGACCTTTATGATATCAACAAATGATTTTCAAATCTCAACAAAACAAAACAAAAAAAAATCCTTAGCTGTAGTGATCTCGTCCAGCAAGATACACCTGAGACTGCCTCGTCCATCGGGATACACCTGAAGCTGCCTCGTCCAAGAGGATACCCTGGAATTGCTTGCTTTAGAAGGATACACCTGGGGCTGCCTCGTCTAGCAGGATACACCTTGGGCTGCTTCGTCCAGCAGGATACACCTGGGACTGCCTCGTCCAGTAGGATACCCTGGAACTGCCTCCTTTAGAAGGATACACCTGGGGCTGCCTCGTCCAGCAAGATATCCTAAGACTGCCTGACCAGCAGGATACCCTGGAACTGCCTCCTCTAGAAGGATACAGCTGGGACTGCCTCGTCCAGCAGGACACCTCGGGACTACTTAGTCCAACAGGATACCCTGGGGCGGCCTTGTGCAGCAGGATACACCTGGAACTGCTTCGTCCGGCAGGATACACCTGGGACTACTTCGTCCGGCAGGATACACCTGGGACTGCTTCGTCCTGCAGGATACAATTGGGACTGCTTCGTCCGGCAGGATACACCTAGCCTACTTCGTCCAAAAAGGATACACCTGTCGTTACCTCTTCACTCATAACAGGTGCGATGTCCGCCTCTTCCCTCAGCCTGACTCACCTGTCTTGTCAGTGTCGAGAACAATTTCCTGGTTGTCCTCCCGCCTCCACGCGATGCTGGGCGTAGGGTGACCTTTAGCGCGACAGGTTAGGGTAACATCTTCACCCTCCCGTATGGTCAGGTCACCAGAGGATTCGCGGTCGATGATGTCGGGTGGCACTGCGGAAATAAAGTCAGAAACCTAATCAAACTACGTTCAGGAATGATATTTACTGGTGTTCATAGTCATAGTCCGTTGATTATATTGACAGAGGATTATTCTTTACTCATTTTTCCATCTCGTGTTATGAAAGGTTGGGAATGTGAAACAAAACACATAAAGCATTTCAGTTCTTTTAAGAAAAGGACAACTTTGGATACCAAAGTTTTCAGCATTTTTTCCCCGTTTTCGCTCATCATCTTCCACAAACTCGACAAGGATTTGGTACGCTCATTCCTCTCTCCGTAGGTTCTGCCAGTCCTTATCTACATGGATGTTAATATTCAGTATACAATTCGGAAAGATCAGCTGAGTTTCGAGATACCTGGTCAGTGTACAATTTCCAGGGGTGTCCAGACAAGGGAAGATATGTGGCGTAAAACAGTATCAAATCCCACAAGAAAGAAACATAACTGCATGCGTGGCCTATTTTGGGGTAGGAGAATGCGACTAAAGGGTACGGAAGTAGGGGAGCTGGAAACCCTCCCTCTTTTTTATTTCAATTTATAAAAGATGGAACAGAACAAGCAAAATGGGGAGTGCTCATCCTCCTCGAAGGCTCAGACTGGGTTGTCTGAATGTGTGTGGATGTAAGCAAGATGAGAAGAAAGGAGAGATAGGTAGCATGTTTGAGAAAAGAATCTTGGATGTTGTCTATGAGTGCAAAAAAGACCAAGGATAAAGGGGAGGAATTGTTTGGAAACGTCTTAGAAACAAAATCTGGGGTTGGCGACAAGACAAAAGTTAAGGAAGAATTAGCACTACCGCTGAAGCAAGAGTTGTGGTAGTGTGTGAGTGTAAAGAACTTAGCTCTAGACTGATCTGTGCAAAAATCATGGTGGATGACGAGAAAGAAGGTGATTACGGGTGCTTATGCACCTGGTCATGAGAAGAAAGATCATGAGAGGCAAGCATTTTGGGAGCAGCTGAGTGAGTGTGTCAGCAGTTTTGATGCAAGAGACCGGGTATTAGTGACGGGCTACCTAAATGTGAAAGTGAGTAATGTGTCAGTGGATGGTATGATTTGGAGGGCATGAGGAATTCATTAAAGAGAATGGAAATGATGAAAAGCTTGCGAAACTGTGTTAAAAAAGGACTGTTGACTGGTTTAAAGGAGAGACATACACAAATATAAGTGAGTCGGAAAGATGGTCATCGGCCATTATCAAATCACACAGTAACTGTTAGGTATGTGAAAGAG
Organism: Panulirus argus; assembly: GCA_038088735.1. Classification (NCBI taxonomy): domain Eukaryota; kingdom Metazoa; phylum Arthropoda; class Malacostraca; order Decapoda; family Palinuridae; genus Panulirus; species Panulirus argus. The sequence continues at coordinate 4,913 of JAYMFT010239584.1, read as the reverse complement.
AGAATTTTGGATGTGAATGTGCTAAGAGAGGTAGCTGGTGGGATGTCTTATCGCCGTTTTCTAGAGACGAAAGTGAAGATTTGTTGAGGTTTTTAGAGAAGAGGAAATATCGTTGAGAAGACAGTGCAGAGCGAAAGTGAACTTGGATAAAGAATCTTGTATGAAGAAATACCAGGAGAGATTGAGCGTAGGACGGCAAAAGGTGAGATTAAATGAAGCTAGGGAAGTGGATGAGGAATGGAAGGCATTTAGGAAAGTAGTGCTGGTATGTGCGAGACATGCATGTGGCATGCGAAAAGTTGGAGGTTGGCAGATGCTAGTGACAGAAAAAAGAGAGGCGTTTGGGCGGTACTTAAGGGAAGGGGGGAAAGGGTATAAATGATTGGAGAATGTACAAGAGAAATGGCAGGAGGTCAAGTAGAAGATTCAAGGGTAGAAAAAGGGGTCAACGAGTATCAGTAAACTTTAGAGAGAGTAAGATGTTTTAGTGGGAGGTAAATAGTATGCGGAAAGCAAGAAAATGAATGGGGCAAATGCGGAAATGGTAGCAGGCAATGATGATATATGGAGATGGAATGAGTATTTTGAAGGGCTGTTGAATGTGTTTAACGATAGGGTGGCAGATATAGAGTGTTTGGGTCGGGGTGATATGCGAAAAGAGAGAGCCATGGAGAGTGGTTTGATGAAGAGAGAAGAGGTGGTGAAAGCCTTACGGAAGATGAAATGTGGCAAGGTGGCACGAGTGGATGGTATAGCACTGGAGTTTCTTAAGAAAGGGAGTGACTATGTTGTTGATTCGTTAGTCAGGATTTTTAATGTATGTATGGATCATGGTAGCCTGAGGACTGGCGGAATGCATGTATAGTGCCATTGTATATATGCAAGAGGGATAAAGATGAGTGTTCAAACTATAAAGGTATAAGTTAGGTGAGTATACCTGGTAAGTTGTGTGGGAGAGCAGTGACGAAGGAGATGAAGGCATACACAGAGCATCAGATTGGAGAAGAGCAATGTGGCTTCAGAGGTGGAAGAGGTTGTGTAGATTATGTGTAAGAAATACATAAAGAAACAGACGGATTGATAGATGGGTGTGAGTTTGAACGCAAAAAGATTGAAGGAAGGGAAGTGTTTTAGCTACCTGGGAGTGGAAATGGTTGCGAACTGACATGGAAGCGGAAGTAAGTGATAGGTTGAGTGAGGGGGCGGAGTTTCTGGAAGAGCTTGAAGAATACGTGGAAATAGAGATCGTTATCTGGGAGGATAAGAATGGGTATGTTTGAAGTTTTTGTAGTCCTATACTGCATGGATGCGAGGCATGGGACTATGGATGAGAATGTGCTGAAGAGGGTGGATGTGTGGGAAATGAAACGTTTAGGTAAAATTTGTGATGTGGGGAGGTTTGATCAAGTAATGAAACGAGTGTGGTTGAGATGAAATGGATGTGTTGAATGGTCAAAACATATAGAGGAAATTTGTAAAGAAAGGTTAACAGTTAAGATATATGTGTCAGAAGTGGAAGGAACAAGAAGTGGGAGACAAAACTGGAGATGGAAGAATGGAGTGCAAAAAGGAAATTAAGTGATCGGGGCCTGAACATGCAGGAAGGTGGTATACAGGGTTCGACGTGCTTTCAATGGACTGAACCAGGCATGTGAAGCGGCAAGGGTAAACCATGGAAAGGCATGTGAGGCCTCATTGTAGATAGGGAGCTGTGGTTTCTGTGCATTGCACATGATGCCAGAGAATGGATATGAACGATTGTGGCCTTTCTTCGAGTGTTCCTAGTGCTACCTTGCTAACGCGGGAAATGGCGACCAAGTACGAAAAAAGAAAAGTGTTATGGCCTATTGATAGATACTTATACGCACCTCCTTGCAATAACAGAGGAAATTCACTGGCCGTACGTCTAGTATAACTTAAATAAACTTCTTAATCTTTTAACTGTGTGCAAGTCCTTTAATAATCTTTGATTTATTATTTATTTATTTCTACAGTTTTATTCAAAGAGGGAGACCTGTAAACTTGTCGTGTAGCTATGAGGTGCAAATAATGTACGTAAATCTTTTATTTGAGACAAAATGCTTATCAAGTCTCTGCTTAAACGTATCTATAGTACTATTTTCAATTACTCTAATTGGTAAATTTATTCTATATGTTAACGAACGTTTTGAAGAAAAAGCACTTCACCTCATTCGAGGTAAAACGTTTGTTCGTGAGCTAATGTCCCTTGCTACAAGTGAAATAAGACCAATTTCTCCTTAAGTGGTCGTAAGACCGAGATTATCGAAGCCTGTAATGATTTTGAATACTTGTATTAGATCACCTCTTACTCTTCTCCTTTCTAAGCTAGATAAATCTTATTTGTTTAGCCGGCTTTCACAGGATTTCTTTCTCAGACCGGATATCATTTTGGTAGCTCTTCTTTGTACTCTCTTCGTTCTGTTTGCTTTTATTCAAGGTGACCAAAACTGAACAGAGTATTCGAGTTGGGGACGCACCAGTAAGTGGTAAAGAGCGAGGATAATGTGCCTCATAATCTATGACATCCACATCGCAACAAGATATCCGAACTTGTCATTCTGGTGGGTAGTTCTTGCATGAATGCCTAGTTCCATGACTGTATATCTTGCCTACAGTTTCAACTTTTGAACCCTTGTATACCATAAAACCGTACCGTCACCATGGTCATCTGGGTCAAGCTAAATCGCTGTCCTGCCTGTTCGGGTCGGGCGTAAGACATCACACCATCGCATCTCGGGCGCTCATTATCCCTTCAGCTGGGAATCAATGCTGTTGAGCAACAGGTTGTCATAATGGGTGCCTCTGGTGTGGTTCCTGGGAAACACAGCTTTGAACTGTGTTAAAGCAGGTGTCTTGCACCCAGTATAGCCACACAGTGTATGATCAGACTGTAGCATCCACGTAGCCTAAGCGGTAGCGTTTGGCTCTCCCACAAAGTCCACGTAGCCCTGACTATAGTTCGTGGCTCACCCACAACATCCCCGCAGCCCTGGCAGTAGCGCAAGACTCACCCACAACATCCACGTATCCCTGGCGGTAGCGCAAGACTCACCCACAACATCCACGTATCCCTGGCGGTAGCGCATGGGGTCGGTGTTGACCTGACACATGTACCAGCCTCGGTCCTTCTCCCGCACGTTCTTCAGCTCCAGGTGCCAGGTGCGGTGGTCGTTGTGCAGCAGTGCTATCCGCGGGTTCCTCGTGATCACCTGCTTGTGGATAGTCAGGATAGTCTGCGTGTCCACTTGCACCCACGCCACCTAGGGAGAGACAAAGGGATAGTTAGAATGAGCTGTGCGTCCAACTACACTCAGGCCACCTAAGGACAGACAAAAGAATAGTTAGAATGGTCTTCATGTCTAATTGCACACGAGCCAGAGATATTATAAAGACCATTCATGTATCAATCATCATTTATGTTGCTTAGGAACAGACAGAAGATTGAGAACAGTCTGGGCCATGCACACTAAGGGGAATCCTTCAAAGACTCCAGTACGTAAGCTAAAGACTGCCAGACGAAAACCTGTTGAACTATCAACAGACAAATCGAAACGTGACAGACATAATGGAGGCGCATCTATCACTCACTCATGTTAGGATAGTCTGATATTTTCTCCGTGTACCCCAGAGCGACGTAGTGATGGAGGGAGAAACAGCCAACATTTGAGATATTCGGCAACAGGTAAACGGTAATTCCTATGCCTTGAAACTTTAAATGTTTTTATAAGATATTTTCACCTTCTCTCGGTCAACGTTCCTCGCTGTTGCATTGTTTAGGGCAACTCTGGACACTTCCAACAGTATTTGTATTCTGTGTCCCTGTGAACAGTCGATAACTTACTTTCCTTTGTCACAAAAGTATCGACAGACTTCTCCCAAGTCTATATTTTCATAGATATTTCGAACAAGAGAAAATGTGTTAGATATCGACACAACGTCAACCTCGCGCGTACCACAAGCCCTAGTTTTCTGTTACAGAAATATGCAATTCATATATAAAATTCTGATAAGGATTTGCATCGTAATTCATGAGGTCAGTATCTCTAATATCAAAATGAAATATATGTTAAATCATAACAAATATAGTATAAAATGTCACGCCCTAAATGAAGTCTGTAGAGGGCTATGATAGGACAATCATCTAATAACAAAATCTGACCTCTTGGCAGCCTCCAAAATAAATCCAGGCACTAGCATGATGGGTTGAGTTCCAAAGCTCTTTCTCTCTTACTGAAATTCCCTTCCTCATCAGTGATCTCTTACCCTTAGACCCGTTCTTCCTGTCGCTGCAAAAAGGCTTTCATTCTTAGATAAACAACCACGACAAAAGCAACTAATGTCCTTAATGAATTTCATCAATGGAGGCAGCTGGAGCAGGTGTTGCCACTTCACCACTCGCCAGACGCTGCTGCTGCTCAGCTGTCGGCACCCAGATGAATTACAATCTAACCCCAGCCACTGATCTTGCCAGCGCCTCAGCCTTGCAACGCAAGAGACTCTCATCACACCAATCCACAAAGTCTGCCGCTTCTTCGTCGGCGTTAAAGGCATCCAATTATCGTTTCAACGGTCGAGAATGTTCCTATTGTTCCCTTGAATACCACGCTGGAGATCCATCCCTACTGTACAGTTCATCTTTCAGAGACAGACGCATCACCACCACCTTGACTGGATTTGCTACAGCTTTCACGTGGGACAGTCCTTTAATAGAAGTACTGGCATCTGGTAAACTATACCCGTTAACTATTACCAAACGATACCTAACCCTCAGGCGGTGTGTGGCATTCACAATTATAATGAAATGTTTTACAGGGAAAGGTTGCTACATTCATTCATATATCCACAGAAATTACCCTAGAAAATGTCGTTATCCTAATATATATGTGCAATAT
>JAYMFT010239573.1:0-11072 GCA_038088735.1 Panulirus argus | reverse complement strand
AAACTTCTCACTGCTTCTAGCAGCTTACCTCCCACACCATATATTCTTAAGACCTTCCATAAAGCATCTCTATCAACACTATCATATGCCTTCTCCAGATCCATAAATGCCACATACAAATTCATCTGTTTTTCTAAGTATTTCTCATACACAGTCTTCAAAGCAAACAACTGATCCACACATTTTCTGCCACTTCTGAAACCATACTGCTTCTCCCCAGTGTGATGCTCCGTATATGCCTTTTTTCTCTCAGTCAATACCCTCCCATACAATTTCCAGGTAAACTCAACAAACTTATGCCTCTGTTGTTTGAACAATCACCTTTATCCCCTTTGCCTTTATACTACGGCACTATACATGCATTCCTCCAAACCTCAGACATACATATATTGAATATCCTTACCAAAAAATCAACAACACAGTCACCCTCTTTCATAATAAATTCAACTGCGACACCATTGAATCCCAACGCCTTTCCGGACTTCATCTTCCGCAAGGCTTTCATCACCTATTCTCTTTTCACCAAACCACTCTCCCTGAATGTCTCTTTTCGCATACCACCCCGACCTAAACACCCTACATCTGCCTTTCTTTCATCAAACACAACAATCCTTTTAAATACTCACTCCATCTCCTCCTTACGCCATCACTACCTGATCTCACTTCCCCCTTTTCTCCCTTCACCGATGTCCCCGTTTGTTCTCTTGTCTTTCGCACGTTATTTACCGCCTTCCAAAACATCTTTATATTCTCCCTAAAGTTTAATGATACTCTCTCATGCCAACTCTCATTTGCCCTCTTTTTCAACCCCTGTACCTTCATCTAGACCCCTTACTGTTTTCTCCGTATACGTACATCTCCCAATCATTTGTACTACTTCCTTTTAAGTACTGCCCAAACGCCTCTCTTTTCTCTTTCACTAGCAACTTTACTTCTTCATCCACCCACTCACAACCCTTTTTAATCTGTTCAACTCCCATCCTCCGCATGCCACATGCATCTCTTGCACATCTCATCACTGCTTTCCTAAATACCTCTCATTCCTCACTCACTCCCCTCGCTTCATTTTCTCTCACCCTTTACCATTCTACACTCAATCTATCCTTGTATTTCTTCACATAAGTTTCCTTTCCAAGCTCACTTATTCTGACCAATTTCTTCTCCCCCATTTTATCTCCTCTTTTTCGAAAACCTCGACAAATCCTCACCCTCACCTCCACAAGATAGTGATTAGACATACCACCAGCTGCTCCTCCCAGCACATTTACATCCAAAAGTCTCTTTTACACGCCTATCTATTAATAATTAATCTAATAATGCCCGTTGACCATCACTCCTACTCACATACGTATCCTTGTATAAATATCTCTTTTTGAACCCAGTATTCCCAATCACCAGTCTTTTTTCATCACACAGCTCTACAAGCTCTTCACCATTTCCATTCACAACTCTGAAAATCCATTGCGCACCAATTATACTCTCAACTGCCACATTACTTACCTTTGCATTTAAGTCACCCATCACCAATACCCGGTCTCTTGCACCAATACTGCTGACACGCTCACTCAACTGCTCCCAAAACAGTTGCCTCTCATAATCTTTCTTCGTATGGCCAGGTGCATAGGCACCCATAATCACAAACCTCTCGTCATCCATTTTCAGGTTTACACACATCAATCTAGAATTTACTTCCTTACACTCTATCACACTCTCCCACAACTCCTGCTTCAGGAGTAGTGCTACCACTTCCTTAGCTCTTGTCCTCTCACCAACCCCTGACTTTACTCCTAAGATATTTCCAAACCATTCTTCCCCCTTACCCTTAAGCTTCGTTTCACTCAGAGCCAGAATATCCAGGTTTATTTCCTCAAGCATACTACCTATCTCTCCTCTCTTCTCGGTTATATCCACACACACACATTTAGACACCCCAGTCTGAGCCTTAGAGGAAGATGAGGGCTCCCCGCTTGACTCCTTCCTCTGTTTCTTCTTGTAGAAATTGAAATACAAGAAGGGGAGGGTTTTCATTTAATGTCTGTATGTGTGTGTGTGTGTGTGTGTGTGTGTGTGTGTGTGTGTGTGTGTATGTGTGTGTGTGTGTGTGTGTGTGTGTTAAGAGAGAAACAGAGAGAGAGAAAACTCCTAGGCGTGGCCACCAGACGTTGGCTCGAGAGGCTGGTCGGCAGACTGGCCTAATAACAGGTTTTGTTGTGTTTAAGCTAATTAGCCAGCGTCCTTATAAAGGCGTGTTCTCTCGTTTAATTCATTAATTTACCCTAATTGGCCTATAAGTTCCTTAAGTGAAACCTAGGAGACATTATCTCCAATCTATCAATCAGGATGGCCTGAGTTTCGATCAGTCATTGGTCCACATCCACAGGAAAGCGCGAATACCTTCGGAACGAGTTCGAAGCATAATGGATCTCGTTCCCTTATCTGGCAGGGATCAGTTCCTTCTCAAATCCAGGATTTCCAGATTGGCGAAATCAGAGAGCAGTTTTGGCTTTTTATTTTCCCCTTCTTTCAGGATCCTACTTTAAAAAGTGCCATTGTACTTTTTCCATAACATTTCGGAATCCTCATTTTTGGGTCTGTCCCCACCTTCAGTGTTCTGTTGTTGTGATTACTCACTACACGTCCTCCACATCACTCTCCACACGTCCTCTACATTACGCTCTACAGGTACCCCAAATTACTCTATACACCTCCACCTCACTACTCTCTTAACGTCCCCACATTACTCTCTATATCACGACAGAATCATTGAAGCAGTAGATGTCATCTCCACGACAGAGGTAATAAAGCAGGTGGTGTCATCCACGACATAGGTAATAAAGCAGGTGGTGTCATCTCCACGACAGAGGTAATAAAGCAGGTGGTGTCATCCACGACATAGGTAATAAAGCAGGTGGTGTCATCCACGACAGAGGTAATGAAGCAGGTGGTATCATCCACGACAGAAGTAATGAAGCAGATGGTGTCATCTCCATAGAGGTAATGAAGCAGGTGGTATCATCCACGACACAGGTAATGAGGCAGGTGGTGTCATCTCCACGACAGAGGTAATGAAGCAGGTGGTGTCATCTCCACGACAGAGGTAATGAACAGGTGGTGTCATCCACGACAGAGGTATTGAAGCAGGTGGTGTCATCCACGACAGAGGTAATGAAGCAGGTGGTGTCATCTCCACGACAGAGGTAATAAACAGGTGGTGTCATCCACGACAGAGGTAATGAAGCAGGTGGTGTCATCCACGACAGAGGTAATAAAGCAGGTGGTGTCATCTCCACGACAGAGGTAATGAAGCAGGTGGTGTCATCTCCACGACAGAGGTAATGAAGCAGATGGTGTCATCCACGACAAAGGTAATGAAGCAGGTGGTGTCATCCACGACACAGGTAATGAAGCAGGTGGTTTCATCTCCACGACAGAGGTAATGAAGCAGGTGGTGTCATCCACGACAAAGGTAATGAAGCAGGTGGTGTCATCTCCACGACAAAGGTAATGAAGTAGGTGGTGTCATCCACGACAAAGGTAATGAAGCAGGTGGTGTCATTTGCACGACATAGGTAATGAAGCAGGTGGTGTCATCTCCTCGACAGAGGTAATGAAGCAGGTGGTGTCATCCACGACAGAGGTAATGAAGCAGGTGGTGTCATCCACGACAGAGGTAATGAAACAGGTGGTGTCATCCACGACAGAGGTAATGAAACAGGTGGTGTCATCAACGAAAGAGGTAATAAAGCAGGTGGTGTCATTCACGACAGAGGTAATGAAACAGGTGGTGTCATCCACGACAGAAGTAATACAGCAAGTGGTGTCATCCACGACAGAGGTAATAAAGCAGGTGGTGTCATCCACGACAGAGGTAATAAAGCAGGTGGTGTCATCCACGACAGAGGTAATAAAGCAGGCGGTGTCATCCACGACAAAGTACAGAATATCTGATTCGTCCTCTTGTTTATCTCATCGCTCATTCTGTTGCTCATCCCGTCACTCATCCAGTCACTCACATTACCTCCAATGTTGTTCATCGCTCATCCTGTGCTTCGTCCTGTGACTCATACTGTCACTTTTGTAAACACTTTTATTGAAACCCATACTTATCCTGTCACCTAACCTGGCACTCACCACGTCATTCATCCTGTCACTCACCCTGATATTTTCCCAGCGACCTTGCAATTCATCACGTAAATTTTTTCTGACACGCTTACTGTTACTCATACTATCGTTCAACCTGATATCCATCATAACACTCATTATTTTGTTCATTCACTCGCTAATTTTGTTACTCATCCTCCTGATCACCCTTAGATGCATTAAGTCATTCATTAAATACAAGGGAATACAAAGGAAAGCAAACGGCAACACACCGTTGGATCCTTTTCGAGGCTGCTTTTGATAAGGCAAACATGGGGATTCGTGTTGCAGAAGAATGAGGCAGATGACGTGATGAGAAATACTCATATTTACTGAGGCGCAAAAATAACGTCAGCAGTGGACATAAAGCGAATCATCTGTCAAGACTATCTTTAACTGTATCTATGGTGTTGCTCTTAACTCTTCTTTATTGGTAAATCACAACATATGTTAATAAAACTGAGAGGGAGGAAAAAAGTACTAATCCTAATTTGAAGCACAGCGTTTGCCTACAAGTTCGTATCCATAATACGAGTGAAATCAGACGGATCTAGCCTCAAGCAACCGCTTCGATGAAGACTATCGAAGCCTCTCTTCATTTTGAATACCTGTTATAGATCACCTCTTGACCTTCTCTGTCACAGGATTTAACTTTCGGTTTGGGAATCCTCTTGGCAGCTCACCTCTATACTCTCCCTGTTCAATCCACATTTCTTTTTTCCCATAAACCGACCAAAATTAAACACACTGTTCCAAGTGAGGACGCACCAGTGCACTGTAAATACTTGGGATTAGTTTCTTAGCTTTCATTCGAATGCCCGACTTGTGAAGCTTAGAATCTTGTTCGCCTTTCATTTGTATGGCTACTACGCACTGCTCACTTGGCTGTAGGGTTATGAGAGATTGTTACACCCCGGCCTTTCTCCTGTCACATCATGTAGGTCATCGGAATTCATACTGTAGCCTGTCTGCTGGTTAGCTTTGATGTCCTGCTGCGTCTGCTGGTTGGCTGTGGTTCCCTGCTGCGTCTGCTGGTTGCCTGTGGTTCCCTGCTGCGTCTGCTGGTTGGCTGTGGTTCCCTGCTGTGTCTGCTGGTTGTCTCCTGTTCCCTGCTATGTCTGCTGGTTGACTCTGGTTCCCTGCTGTCTGCTGGTTGACTCCGGATCCCCGCTTTTTCTGCTGATTGACTTCGGTTCCCTGCTGTGTCTACTGGCTAACTCCAGTTTCCTGTTACGTCTGCTGGTGGACTCCGGTTCCCTGCTGTCTGCTGGTTGACTCCCGTTTCCTGCTGAGCCCCCAACGCAAGGCAGAGGCGGTGCATGGAATACGGGACGGCACAGGACATATGGGCACATTCATAATATGCTAGCACGTCAATACACGTATGGCCATCAAAACTTTTTCGTGAATTAGGATATCTTGAGGTCATATGTCCCGCCCGATTTTGCCTGAATGACACACTGTATCTCCCACATAGTTCAAAGGCAATCAGGAAGGAAATCCTATCTATAAAACGGCTCTTAATATTAAGTCCAAGTATTTCACAACATTTGAGATGACAGAATTTTAACTCTAATTGCTCTAGATTATTGAAATATCTCAATCTCCCAAGTATAGATTCATGAGATCAAGAAACCTAGAAAGCTATCTTCAGCGGAGCTGAGTCTAGCGGAGAGAAGATAGTTATTCTAGACGTGGTAACCGAGGCTTTCCTTGGCAAGCCTTCCCTGCAAGTCCTTTTTCCCCAGTGTAAACAACTCTCCTATACACACCACACTTACAGCAGTACCTGTAGCCACTGGGATAATATCCGTCTCACAGCATCTGCACACTCCATGTTTGTCTGCCCATTAAGTAGGTACCACTTTTGTGACACGTCTGAAGGTTTAATGTACTTACACATGAATGTAATGGGCTCCTTCACAGCCTAAATCACACCCGTATAGACGTCTATGCTGTCTACGTAAAGGTCTTCGCAACGTAATGGTATGTCGTCCTCCTGTAGTATATCACAAGAGGAAGCCAAATGACGGCAGCTGGCAGACCCACACACATGAAACCAGGTTCTTGCAAAACATCTCACACAAACTATCCATCCTCAGCACTTTGACCCCTATATTGGTGTCATTCTTCTAAATCTACTGCTACCGTGATGGGCTCAAACACACACACCCACAGTCTCCTGCGGGTATATAAATAATGCACCAAAAACACGCTTACAGAAAATGGTCACCCACATGCATCAGAAACCTTACACCATACATACGCCTGTACACGCTTCAGTCTTCTCTCCCATTTCATACTCTCTCTCTCTCTCTCTCTCTCTCTCTCTCTCTGAGTCAGGACCCTAAAGGAAGTGGGAAAACAGCGGTGGTATTCCGGTGCCGGTGGTCGAGGGAGAGGTGGTAGGGATGCAGGAGGAGGGGTGGCCGTAACACCAACTTGGACAACGTGTGAGCTCCAGATCACTTGTGTCCAAGACCCTCAGAACAAATAGGCAGTGAGATAAGTGTCCCTGAGTTCCATTCATGCCACAATGGACGACATTATCGATATCACTGTCCGGCCGAGAACGGCCTTAAGATGAACCAGTGTCTCCAGAGGAGAGAGATATCCAACACGTCCCTTGCACTAAGGCTGTCTTTTTTTTTCTTTTGGATTACCAAACGTTCGTCAGGGGATTAATGAATTTAGGGAAAATCCAGTTAATGGGACTTCCGAGCGAACGCTTGTGGAAAGGTTCCAGGAGAGAAGGCGTCCTGTGATTGGCTTTATGGCTGGAAAACCACTAGCCACCCATAGGGAGGTAAGTCGTAAAGCAACATGATATATAAAGTTCAGCCAACGCCACACGATTTTCACTCGTAGGAACGTGAGGCATTGAAGTGGTTTTGCAGGGGCTCGGGGAAAGAAATAAGGTTGAGGTATGGGTGAAGCAGATAAGACAAGAAGGGTAATTAGAGGATATAGTAAAATATTGGTGGTTATGTTCACCAGCCGAAACACAGACACACTGTACCACTTGGTGACCACTAGCAAGTGACTACACCAGCACCACACCAACACCAGCATTACATCAACACCACACCAACATCAACACCAGCACCACATCAACACCAACATTTCTCTATCCCACACTAACCTCAGCACCACACCAACACCACCACAACACCCTTCCCCAACACCACATCAACACCAGCATCACTTCAATACTAGCACCATACCAACACCAGGGCCATAACAACCCCAGCATCACACCAATACCTCTGCCACATAAACACCAACACCACAGTCACTCCAGCCCCAACACCACACCAACATAGGCAACATTCTCACTCTATCACCACACACACAAACTACAGCACCACACTCACACACCAGATGCAGCACCCACCACGCTCACACCAGCTGCAGCAACATACTCACAAATCAGTTCAAATAAATTCAAACAGCAACAGCACATTCGTTCATAACGAGGCTGTTTGTGAGCCAGTGATAAGCGGAAGAGAATTGAGGCTCGTGGATTATTGTTATAGGAGTACAGATCTTTCAGAGAGAAAACCCTGTAAGCTTTTCATATAGCTATTGAGGGGCAAATAATGGCAGTCTCGGATTTGATGAGAAATATTTTTCGTCTTAAGTTTAAACTTATCTACGATACAGCATTCAAGTACTTCAATTGGTAAATCATTCCATACGTTAACAATCCTGTTGAAGTAAAAGTATTTCGCCTTATTCCAAGTAAAATGCATACCCATGAGTTTTTCCCCATTACTACGAGTGAAATCAGACGAATCTATCAGTAAGTAGCTTGTTAAATCGAGATTATTGAAGCCTTTGATCATTTTGAATACCTGTATCAGATCACCTCTTTACCTCTTCTTTTCTAAGCTTAATATATTTAAGTCGTTTGGTCGGCTCTCACAGGAATTGTTTCTCAGGCCGGGAAAAAAAATCATCTTGGTAGCTTGCATTCTGCACTTTCCCCATTCTGTTTCTTTCTCTCTTCAAGTAGGGTGACCAAAACTGAAGACAACACTCAAGATGGCCACGCATCCGTGAGTCGTGTGGAGTGAGGATAATTTCCCGAGACTTAATTTCGAAAGCCTTCCCTAAGAACCTAAGAATTTTATTTGCCCTCTTTACTGCTTCTGTGCACTGGTGACTTGACTTTAGGTCATCAGAAATTATTACATCCTTTTCCTCACTTAACTTTGTAGCTCTACAGAATTCTTACTGTAGCTTGCTTTTTCAGTTTTATTACCGACAGGTAGTAAACCCAATTCATCAGTTTTCTGGCAGTTTCAAGTTGCAGACGTTCAATATCTGTTGTAGATTTATTTCCCAATTTAATGTTTGTCCACAAATTTCGAACAAAAGAAATCACTAACATATGAGAAAAAGAACTTGTCCCAAGAGTGATCCCTGTGGTACACCACTTGTTACGTCTAACCATCTGAGACTGGACTATTAATCACTACCCTTTGTTTACGGCCAGTCAGCCATTTTCCTAACCATCGAAGTACAACCCCATCTGTACCATGAGACGGTTGTGTTAGTAACCTTTCATGTGGAACTTTATCGTAAGCTTTGTGAAAATCTAAGTAGATGACATTAACTGCTTTTCTTTCATCAAACATGCTGATAATATCATAAAAGAAATCAAGAAGATATGTCAGTCGTGTGCGATTTCGTCGGAAACCATGATGAGAATCATCTATAAGTTGTGGTCCTCTAAATGGTTTACAAATTAATATCAAATGATGATTTCCATAAGTTTACCAACTACGGACGTTAAGCTAATTGGACAATAAATTCCGGGCGGATATTTTCTAAATATCGTTTTTACACTAGCAAACTTCCATTCCCCTGGAACATTTGCTGTTCATTGTCCTTGGTTAAAACTTTTCTGAACCAGCCGTCTCATTTACTAATACTTCATTTAGCGTCGATAGTACAACTTCATTTTTTTGGCAATGGTACAAAGCGTACTCTCTCTCTCAGCAATGGAACTCACACACCTTTTTATCAACGATCTCCTTTCTTCAGCAGATAACCAAATCCACCCACAAGCTGATGACTCAACACTGTATTCCTCCACTTTCTTTAAATTTGCTTCATCCTCACTCGCTTGATCTACATGTCTGGATACAACTGCCTCTGCAACATATCTCAATGGTTCGGACAGAATCTGGTTAGGAGTAATGCCTCTAAGGCCTATTTTCTACCTATCTCTCTCTCTCTCTCTCTCTCTGTAAAATTCCTCACAACTTTCCTGTCTCTTCTGATGGATCTGTAATTTCACTTAACACAGTGAACCTACTTGTTATATCACTGCAACATCCAACCTATCTTGGAAACCTCACATTATACGATAGCCATGTCTCCTCCCTGCCGTAAATTCTTATTTCATGAGAAATTGCTTCCTCTCCACAATACAAAGGATTCATCCGTCCGTGTATGGAGTACTGCTCTCACATTTCGGAAGGTTTTTAGATCTGCAGTCTTTACAAGACAGAGTTGAGTCTAAAGCAGTTTGACTTATCAACTCTCCAACTCTTACCTTACAATTTGATCCATATCCCATGCACCGTAATGTTGGTTCATGTTCCCTCTTTTATAGCCATTACTTTGGGTTTTGCTTCCGAGAGCTGGCTGCTTTTGTGCCCCCGCCATTAAAGAAATCACGTATTGCCCGACGATCTACTACGGAACATGATTACTGTGTGGCCGTTGGCAAGTCAAGGATAAGCTACTGTGAAAACTGTTTTTTCCCTACACCTCGAAGCTTTGAAACTGTCTACCCCTCATGTCTTTCCTGACAACAATAATCTGGCTCTTTTTAAATGGCAGATTTTCCATTTTCTCCGAAATTCCCAAGATATTCGTTCTCTTTTCTTATCTTTCCCTCTTATTAACCCTTACACATTTCAATTAAAAGCCCGGCCTGGATATGGGCCGCTGTCCTTGGCTGATTTCCAACATAAGAAATAACACAGCAGCTACAACACCATTCGTACACAGCAGCTGCGGTACCACTTTCAAACAACAGCTGCAGCACCACACTCACACAGCAGCTGCAGCATCAAACTCACACAGCAGCTGCAGCACCACACTCACACACCAGCTGCAGCATCAAACTCACACAGCAGCTGCAGCACCACACTTACACACCAGCTGCAACGCCACATTCACAGAGCAGCTGCAGCACCACATTGCCACAGCAACTGCAGCACCATACTTACACACCAGCTGCCGTACCACACTCGCACAGCAGCTGCAGCACCACAATCACATAGCAGCTGCAGCACCATACGTACACAGCAGCTGCAACACCACACTTACACAGCAGCTGCAGCAACACACTCACACAGCAGCTGCAGCACCACACTTACACGCCAGCTGCAGTACCACACTCACACAGCAGCTGCAGTACCACACTCACAGAGCAGCGGCAGCACCACACTCACACACCACCTGCAGCACCACACTCACAGAGCAGCTGCAGCACCACACTCACACTGCAGCTGCAGCACCAAACGTACACAGCAGCCGCAGCACCACACTCACACACGAGCTTCAGCAACAAACTCACACACCAGCTGCAGCACCATATGCACACAGCACCTGCAGCACTCCACTCACACACCAGCTGCAGGCACCTCAATCGTACAATACTCCAACATTATTACACCCGAACAACAACTGCACCGCTGCTAATGAATATATATCAAGAGTTTAGAATCATAAACTTGAACCTTTACTTTTGCGAAATAAAAATATGAAATTCTTGAGAGACAATATACATACATATATCATCTTATTATTATACTTGATCGCTGTTTCCCGAGTCAGCGAGGTAGCGCAAGGAAACAAACGAAGAAAGACCCATCCCCCCACATACACGCATATATACATACATGCACATATAT
>JAYMFT010239562.1:0-11072 GCA_038088735.1 Panulirus argus | reverse complement strand
TGAACCAACATTGCGGCGTAGAGCAAGAGGGTCAAGTTTGGAAGTTAGCCTGGGACAGTTTATAAGTCGGATTGCCTGATATTGAGAGTGAGGTGTAGCAGTATGCAAATCATGTCTGAAAGAGTTAAGAGGGTGTCCTGAAATGGTTTAGAAATATGGAAAGGATGAATGGAGAATCTGACTAAAAGAACACATGCATTAGAACCAAGGATGGGAGGGGAAAATAGAGTGACAGACACTATGAATTATTGGGAACTGAACATGCACAAGGGTGTGAGGCCTACACAGGAGCAAGTGAAATAGAATGAGGTGGTACTCGTGGGGTGACGGGCTATCAATGGATTAACTAAGGCAAGTGAAGAGATCAAAAAATACCTTGAGAAGGTTTGTGGAGCTTGATTGTAGGAAGGGGAAACTGATTATGGCACAATAAGCATAACAGCAAAAGAGGGAATGTGCACAAATAAGAGCCATTTCTCCATCTGTTCCTGGAGCCAACTTGCTACTGTGAAAGATGGCAAACAAGCATAAAAAAAATCATCATAATTATCATATAACCCTAAGATCCCTTCCTGCAGCTTCAAGGCTGCACTCCATCCAGGAGCATGTCCTCAATGAAAATTTACTCCTATCTGTCTGCTGATGATGATAAAGGCTAACTAAAGGTGACTTCTCAACTCTGGTGTAACCACTAGCAGGTAGAGTTTGGTAATACTGATATAAATGATCACTTAGGATGTTCAGTGGGGTCTTATCTGATTTTATGTTTATAAAATATAAAAAGGCATTACACCCTATGTAAACACTGCCCAGAAGAATGAATGGAAATGTAATGCTAATGAAATAAAAGATTAAGGAATAAAAGCTTCCAAATGAATTTCTAAAGCAAGAAAAGAAACTGAGTGGAGTCAACTAAACTACAAAATGAGGCTGACTTGCAGTGGAGGTAACTGAAAAAATGCATCAGTGGGGACAGCCATGGGTATGTGAAAAGAATGGGTATGGAAAGAGGAAACAATATAGCAAAAATCATTATGTTTAAAAGCTGTGAATCTTCCTTAAAAGTGAAAACTTTAAGGCAAAGGATTTGAATAAGAATGAAAAAGGTGTTGTACGTAAGTGAAAATACACAGAGATGTGGAAAAACGAATGAATGAAATAAGTGAAGAGGTGTAGTGAGTCTATGCCAAAAATATGGGAACACTCACCAACAATGATAGACCAACAGTTAGAATCAACTTTGCAAGACATAAATATCATGGAACAGATCTTGGGTGATAATATATGATAAGGCAGAGTTTAGTGATGATACATATGGACAAGTGGTGGAGTGAACACAAAACAGATCATGTGGTGGGGTGAATGTAGAACAGATCTAAATGACAGACATTAGCCATGGGAAAAAGAGAACAGTAATACAAATGGCACAAAATCATATGTAGGTGATGTGGTGAATGGGATGATAGTTGTTATGAAAAAGTAACTGGACTAACTGCATGGTAGTATGAAGAAGTTGTGTATCAGATGACTGAACAAATCTCTAAAATAAGGAAACTCTGCAACTGATGAAACTTACCAGGAAAAACTGCATTTATTTACTTGAAACTTATGACAATGTACATATTTTCTCATCAAGTTTACTGTAACTGTCTAACAATTCATATAGCCAAGTCTGAAGAAGTGATAAATAAAAACTAAGTCTGAAGAAATGATATATAAATCAGGAAAGTAAATTAAGTTTAGTGCATGAATAAACTAATAATTCACATCTGAAACGTAAATAAGGTTCACTATAATAATTCACATCTGATATGTGCATTTCACAGAGACCTATATAGTGTGCTCAAAGGCAACATGCACAATAGCAGGCACAATAATGCAGGGCCAAGTATAGTGAAAAGAATGCTATCCAGCCTCTGTATAACTAACTGGTTGAATTGGACTGCTTTTCCAATATGGGTTAAGAACAGATTAATTTTGGCCATTTGACTTCTGTGTTTTAAGAGTCAGTCATTACGAAAGCATTATCTATTTTACATATCAGTTGCTTGTGGCCAGTTGACTGTATTCTTGCATCTCATGATTTGGATCAGTGATAATATTTGTATTGTTGTAGATAGAGCAAAGGTATATATTAAAAATGCTGTTGGGTAGCAATAAATTTCATATAAGTACCTAACATTTTGGATTTCTGATCATCTCCAGGTTCCATTAGGGTTGGATAATGAATGCTTACCATAATTAACAATGATCATTTCTGTTACAAGAAATATCTAAAAAATAAACAAATTATAATTCTATTTAATGACAACATGAAAAGATGAAAAAACAAACATTGTTACAAAAAATGATTTTGGAAAATAAACTTTTTTTTTCATGTAAAGTGTACTCTTACTATGTGCTGTATTATTACATCAGATCATTGATATGAGCTTGGAACAAAAAATCATTCCCACTGAATACTTTTTCATATAATATGACTCCTACTATTAAGTTTGATATCCTTAAATTGGATAAATCAAATTCTTTTATCAAGATTCCATTCTGAAATCACAATCCATCTTGAGCATTTACCACAAATTTTATCACAAGAATTACATATAATACAATCTTGAGACACTTTTTTATGGGACTCCTGCTGCTTTGAGGTTATATTCCACTAAGGTGCAGGAAATGATCAACTTCTTTAGAGCAAGAATGTCCTTGAAACGATTGTACTTCTTTCTGTCTGAGTGATACAGCCTTGCCAAATATGAAGCTCACTTGTGGTGTAACTACTTGCTGGTGGTGTCTGGTAACACCCAAGACTTATGCAAGAATAAGTAACTACAGCACAGCCAGCACAGCAGATTTGCAGAACTGTGACAGATCTTTGAAATGGATTACTTGTAGGGGAAAAATATGGCAAATTCAAGGTCAGAGGTGGTAAATACCAGACTTTTTCAATTAAGGCATGAAGTGGAACAAGCTGAAAAATTAAAATTAAAAATGCCTTACAGCATCTGTAGATTTTGAAAAGGTATATAACACAGCACATGAGCTAAAATTCTTTGCTCTTTATGGTATAAATGGAGAGCTAAAAAACTACCATAAAAAACATACCTCTTAACAGCAAATTATCAAAGGGTTAGTGATCACAACCAAATCTGGTAGAATGCTATAGTTTTGTAACGTCACTGCAGTTCTTCACTGTCTCTCTGGATGGGACATTATGTAATGTAAGAGCATGATGGGTGACTCTGGGGTGCAGAAAAACTATAGTGGAAAAAATTTGGATGCTACCACAACTGCTGTACAAATTATGCTATTCTGTTGTTTGAATAAAAAAGTTTAACAAAATGTCCTGCTCTTTTAGTACTATGCTGAAGAAGGAAGCTGTCAGCAAATAAAAAAAAAAAGACTAAGGTTCCCATTTTGGAAGGAGATGGGTAGTCTCTGTATACCATTAGTCTGAACATTAAAGAAAAGGGGGATGTAAATGTTATCACTCACACATAATGATGAATAAGAGCGGCAAGGAAAAAGCAGAAAATGAGTTGAATAAAAGAAAGGACAGTTGAAAATGCTCTTAAAGCTTTGGTAAATGGTTAGAAAGTAAATATAAAGAAATTGTTTAAGAAGCTTGTGTGATGAAATATTTGTTCACACTTTTATATTGATGTGAAACCTTGGTTTACCTGGGTGCTACCTCATGAAGCAAATGAAACAACTTATGTCTTATTGTAGCAAACAGGAAGAAAACATACGGTAAAAAATAGAGAAAAAAAGACCAAGGACAAGCTGGCAAAGAGAGACATGTAAAAGTCTTTTAAGACTGTAGAATATTTGACAGGCAAGACTGAAAATATAAGGTATGGCTTAAGGTATCATACATGGACATAAATATTACATAAGATACTGAGGGCCATAGGTAATTTCAAATGATCCCACGGATATGACAGTTAAGTCAGTGCAGCGGAAAGCTTTAGAACATGAGAATGGAAACACGAATGGAAATAGAAATCACACCTAATTACTTGGGGTGGGCAGTGTGAACAAACACAAAGTGCTCTTCTTTGTGCAAAAACCATCATCACTACATTACTGTACATGAGATGTGGATATGCATAAAAGTAGTGTACGACTACAATCTATCTAGCTAATCTACCTAATGTAGACGGTAATTAAATTATCAATAAAAGATAGGGGTGAATAATAAATAATTAAGTTCCTGTATTTACAGAAGGAAGACTTAAGTTCTATAGATTCTTTTATCTTTGTTCAATTCTGTACACTTTATCCAAAACCTTTAAATGGTGGCCATTATATTATGATGTTTTAACTATTCCCTATCTGTCTATCTATATCTATGATGCCTGCTCCCTCTGGGAATTCCTGTCAAGGGGATAGCCATGGCAAAATAGTCTCCACATATTCCTGTCCTTACATGCCTCCCTTGCATTCACCATTCCTCGCATTCTTCCATCATTTCTCTCCACCTGTTCCTCTTCCACTCTATTTTCCATGTCATAGGTAGTCTTCCTATTACATCAACCCCTTTAATCATGCTATTATACACTCTCCTTGTAAACTTCCAGTCTTGCATTCTTTCCACTTGCCCACCTCTGTATAAATATCAAGCTGACTTACCATGCTCCTCTCAGTGCCCTTACAATCACCAATGTAGGCACATATTTGTCTAACTCTCATATCATGGACACAGTGAACCCTCAGATAATACGTAGAGTGTTGGAGGAATACTATTATCATGTATGTCATCTGGTGAAAATAGTAAAAAACAAAAACAGGTGTAATGTGCAGAAATAAGCGACTCATTGTAACTTTTGTGGCCGAGAGGAAGAAGGAGGTCAACACAGGACTCAAACATCCATATCTCCACCATCCTCATGCTTGGCCTTTGTTTAGTTAAAGATTATGTTTAAACTGTGTCTAAGATTTATGGACATACTTCTGGAGAGATAAAGTTTGGCAGCAGATCACAGCAAAGAGCTAGCACATTTTCAAGATATTCTGACGGTAAAGTATCATTCATTAAGTAGTGCTTAGTGAGTGTGTAGTGTATCATTTAGTGGAATAGTATAATATTTCTACATACAATCATATAATTCACCACAAATGCTGAGCTTAGCAAAGTACTTAAGAGTGTATTACAAACAAACAGGATCTCCATGTCTTTTCCTCTTATTTCAAGGTAAGGAAGGATTGCCTCAAATATGCTAGTCACTTCCCAGCCTCCCACTCATTTTTCAAGTACATAGCATAATATTACATGTTATTTTCCACCAGCTCTGTGCCTGTGTAAGAATAAGAATAAAGCTTGATGCAAACAAACAGGACCTCCATATACTTCCTTCTTATCTCAAGGTAAGGAAAGATTGCATTAGACATGCTAACCATACCCCCTCCTACTACTCACTTTTTAGTATGCACAGTGCTATGTTTTTAAACATATTCATGCAATTCACCATCAAAACCATGCCTGTGTGAGAAACAGGAGAAGAATGTGATTACAAGTTCAAGAGAGATAGAAACAAAACCTCCACGTCCTCCCCTCCCACTCAAGCTGTCAGATGTGTCAAACACACCCCTTCCTCCCACTAACTCAGCACTCCAGCAGCTCCACACAAGGGCAGTTATATTACTTTTTGATCATTTTCTTTTACTTTTGCATGCCAATGTAGCAATTCAAAAAGATTTTGTTTTTTCACTTGGTGATGGGATTTTTCAACTATTTCACCATTTATGGATTATGACACTCAGAAGCAACAACTCAAAACACTCACTATGGTATCATGCATAGTAATGTATTCATCAAAAATGTGAAGCAGCCTAAATTTGCTTCAACTATAAGATACCTATTCATTTATCGAGTGATCAGTCTAGATAGGCAAGATGACTACAGGAAATTGTTGCAGTTACATATAAAATTTTTTGTTCCTCCTGTGGGTGAGGTAGACAGATAAATGGTAATGAGCATGAGGTGAGAGTATTAAGCTTGAAAATTAGCAAATGAAACAGCACAATAAGAGATGGAGTAGTGTGTGATTATAAGTTTGAGAGAAAGCTGTGATTAATGAGAACGTGTTACATGCACATGTGCACAAATTTACAGAAGTCACAAATAAAGATAAGTTATGAATGGTAAGAAGGTTTCTAAGATGATATTGTAAATTTGTAGAATCTACATTTTTACCTAGGTAAGATGATGGCCCCCTAAATGTTTTAACTCAGTCTAACTCACCTAACAGTTGGGACACAATCCAGATTATTTTTTCAACAAAACTACATAGTAAATAGATGTTCTTGTGATTTACCAGTTATTACATTATATATACCAAATGTCAAATTATCACATCATTGGTGCTCTACAGTTATACATAAAACATATGATCTGTCATTAACTCTATCTTATGGATCAAGAGAAGTCTAAAATTACTTGATTATCATTTGCAAAAATGCAGAGCAATCAAATGTCCAGTCATGGCTGTACAGTTTTCACTCCTTAAATATCATACAATGAACACAGAATATACTGCTAAACCAAAGGTCATGGATAACTGTAATATGGCTGTGGTAATGCCAAAAAGCAACAATTCAATAAAAATGTATACAATAAAAAAAGACTAGGTATGCACACACAAAAAATCTGATTGACAGATTGTAAAATTCAGTATTACAAGGCCATCTAAAGCAGTAAAATATAAGCCTGTGTATTACACAGTATATGGTATAGTCTACAGCCATTATATAATCTATAATTGAATATACATGACTAGAAGCAACATACACTAAGTCTTCAAGAAAGGAATGATAATTTTAAGAATATATAGATGTATGCGCTGGTGCATCAGCAGATCCCACTACAAGGTTATAAAACTAGTTGGATTCAAACCTCCTGGATCAATGCAAATGGGGATGACTCAATATCAATGACATAATACATTTCAGCTTTTAAATGCACTACAGGTCCACTGAAATGTTAAGATAAATAACAAATAACACATACATCATTTTGTAAAATCTGTAAGATACAGAATTCATCCTGGCATTTTGACCAAAGAATTATGATTCAATGAGTTTCTATACAAGAAACAAAAGGAACACCATAAAACCATAATTCTTACTCTGTATGTGAAGCTGAATCCCCGATTCACAAAGTGTACCATGACACCCTACACCTGTATTCAAATAATACCTCTGAATCACTCATAATTTGTAGATTTATCATACAGCTTACTGTTTACTGTATTTTGAAATACAAAAATACCTGTTTCTTTTGCTTAAGCTAAATTTCAAACTTGAGCTCCAAAATCTAAGACTAAACAATATGATAAAAATCAAGTATAATTCATGTAATATAAAGGCAGTACTCAAAAGTTAAATATAATTGCCATGTGAGTCCCTTAACATGTAACAGAGAGGGAAATAAAGCTCAGGTAAGTAAATATCTACATAGACAAGAGACAGATAGTAAACTCCAGTGTACTGTAACTGCCATTTCTTACTAATTATCAGAATGAAAAAAACGGGACTAAGCTTATCTAAATTATCTATTATCAAAGTGGAATGGAGAACAGAAAATTAAGATTCCGTTATAAAAATAACTAATAAATTAAATAACCACAAGCCAGGTAATATCTTATGCACAGTTTTATGAGTAAACCCTAAATGAAAATACTGAAATGAGTATTCTGTTTACAAATATTTCTTTTCCACATCAGGTAAATGCAAAGTCTGATCCATATAAATGAAAACATACTTAAAATGTTACCAACTGCCAGATAAAAAGAAGCCTACAGACAAAGGGAGTCAGGTATTCAGATTACCTAATACGTTAGGTCACAAAATTGGCGATATATTCATTCGTATATTAAGATTGACATGCAAACATGCTAGCATCTCCAAATACAAACTGTCAGTATTACAGTGACATCTGTCATATATGACCATGGTCCAGCATGTTCAAACTTGATACCCTCACACATCTGTCTATTATGTCCTTGCATACTGCACATACCTATCAAAGAGCAAGAAAAGAGCCCATAAAAGTTGTCTTTTGTGTTCTTTGTGAAAAACTGACTAAACAACCACAAAGTATCTCTGACTTCATTTGCACTCATACTTATGAAAGCAAATCAGTCATGAAGATAACTCAGTGGGTCATGAGAGCTTGAATTACTGTTAGAAACCTATGCATCTGACTAGAACATGTTTCAAATGACCCTACTGACAAAATATCACCAAACCAATCTTCACAAAAATGAAGATCTCTGTCAAATATTCTTTGAAATCATAGTTGCATGTATACATTTTAACACTGCAATATTAACAGTTTTGATATCAAATAGTACCTGGTAACTATAAACTGCATTAAATTACAGTATTTAAAACCTGAACTCTAAGACTAGTGGAAACCAAGCAAAGGATTCCCAACACCTAAATAAATTACACATATTGCGCAATAATATCACATATCAAATTAATCTCATATTCCCACTGACATCCAAGCTACCCTTGCTAATGTATAAAAATATTAAAGTAGAGCTGAAACTGAAATGTGGCATAAAATTGATTCATTTAGCCCGAGTTAGGTATAATTTCAGGAAGCCTGGTTTTGCTGTAGGTGTCATTTCATTTCAAAGGACTTCTCTGATTTACTTCAGTAAGAGTAAAACCTAGATACCACTGGGAATACACTCTGCAAGCACCAAATTTCCATTACGGAAGGTGGATGGTGGTGCTGATGTATCTGTAAAAATACAGATACCTTAGTGTTTTTACTGCAATGTAACAGACACACTCTTGATGAACTTTGTCTTATATTCAGTATCAAGTAACCAGCTCTTCCTCATCTATGAATGTATGAAATACTTTCTTAGAACTAAACTATTGTAATAACAACTTTGTGTTGTTTGAATAAAAAAAAGTTAAGAGGAAAATTATACTATATAATAACTATGTACAAGATACTCAAAAGAAGTATCCTAGTAGATCCTAGTCTTCCTGATCTGGGCTCTCAAATGACAGATAACATGAAAATGTGTGCTGCACTTAAGAGCCTAGTTTTATTCCCAACATTACAGGATGTAATATATACAAAGCTGCTTAAGTGACACTTACGGATCTGATTTTTTCATTTTTCTAGTATCAGTTTTCTCAGATGTAATCAAAAACAAACATATATTTGTGACTTACATTAGTCCTATAAAGTTTTCTATATACATTTAATACAATTTAGTACAATAAAACTGTACTTGTCACCAATATGTAGCATTAACTGTGAAGCCAACTGCATTATTTCCTCCACATTTTGTCATAATATGTCATATGATTAAAGAGATCCCATTTTCATGGTCCCATGGGTGGTTTTATGAGGACTTTCTACTTTTATCCAAAAAAGCAATGACTATTTAACCTGAAAATTCAAAATAATACCTTACTGATCCCCAAAGCTCTTTATGACAGCACTTGCATAGTGTTATCTGCATGACCCCATGTTCAGCATCACACTAGTTTTGTGGAAGTTAACAGTTAGTTCCCTCTAAGGTTGGAGTCACTAGTCTTTCAAATCATTATGATCTGGCAGAAATTCAGATCAATTTGAAATACTACTGAAAGACACAACCTCATAATCTATATTGGAAAGCAAGTCCTTCACAACTCTTAAAAAATTACCCTTTAATGATAAAATCCACATATTGCAAAATCATGTAAGTGCAATGCCTTCTACCCATGAGGATAAGTCAGCTGTGCCTTCAACATCTAGGACCACTTCAGGAGGGGTATCAGGCATACAAAGTACCTGAGAAGCTTCACGGCCTGTTAGGTAGGCTCCATGAACTGTTGAGTAAAAACTTGGATGGCAGTGTTCTCCCGCAAATAAAACTGCTGGCTGTGAATAAACAACAGTCATGTTAGTGCTGTACCAGTCTTTAAATAAAAGTTGTGATATTTCTCTTTAATTACAGATAAAATCAAAAGAACTAACTAATGTACATACTAATACACTTCTAAATTACTTCAGTCCTTAAACTAAGGGTGACTTACAGTAGATACTAACCAGGTAAACCAAAAAACAGTCTTCAAATTTTTTCCCATCATAAAATGAAAAGAAACATATGTAAAAATAAAGGATATGTATAAACAAGCAAGCTACCATACCTTAAATGGCTGTAGTACTGTACAGTGCTGAAGTTAGCATACAGATTTCCTGGTGGAGGTAGTGCTATGGTGGTAGAGGGAAAGGACTCTCTTGACACAAATTCACCAAATGGCATATCAATATCTATGGTTACTATACACGTTATACATATTTTCTTCATAACTGATTTCCATTTCCCGCATTAGTGAGGCACAACAGCTCACATTCAAATATGTATATGTACATAAATGCATACACGCATAAATGTACATATACATATGTATACATACATACATATTTCTTGTATTTCAATTTCTAAAAGGGCAAACGGAAGAAGGAGTCAAGCAGGGAGTGCTCATCCTACTCAAAGGCTTAGATTGGAGTGTCTAAATGTGTGTGGATGTAACCAAGCTGAGAAGAAAGGAGAAATAGGTAGTATGTTTGAGAAAAGAAACCTGGATGTACTGACTTTGGGTGAAATGAGGCTCAAGGGTAAAGGGGAAGAATGGTTTGGAAACGTCTTGGGAGTGAAGTCAGGGGTTGGTGAGATGACAAGAGCTAAGGAAGGAGTAGCACTCCTCCTGAAGCAGGAGTTCTGGGAGTGTGTGATAGAGTGTAAGGAAGTAAATTACTGATTGATGTGGGTGAAACTGAAAGTGGATGATGAGAGATGGGTGATCATTGGTGCTTATGCACCTGGTCATGAAAAGAAAGATCTTGAGAGGCAAGTGTTTTGGGATCAGCTGAGAGAGTGTGTCAGCAGTTTTGGTAAACGAGACCAGGTATTAGTGATGGATGATTTAAATGCAAAGGTGAGTAATGTGCCAGTTGAGGGTATAATTAGAGCACATGGAGTATTCAGTGTTGTGAATGGAAATGGTGAAGAGCTTGTGGATTTGTGTGCTGAAAAAAGACTAGTGATTGGGAATAC
>JAYMFT010239551.1:0-11072 GCA_038088735.1 Panulirus argus | reverse complement strand
GAAAAATACCCCATCCCCCCGCATGCACACATATATACATACATGTACACATGCACCACACATATATATATATACATTATTTTCATTAAATAATCAATCATCAATATATTTTCCATAAATTTTTTTTGTGGTCTTAGTGGCTGTTGCAATATACAGTAATCCCTCAATTTAATGGACTAATAGGGTGGAAAAGGGGAGTCAGTTGATGTCAAAAGTCTGTTATATTGAATACAACCATTTTTATACAATATACAGTAATACAATATACAAGCTCACACACTGTCTTCTAACTACTCTATCACTTGATGCCATTTTGAATCGTAAGGAATACAAAATTATCTAATAAATAAAGTCACAATTCTCTGTATGCAACCTGACTGTACATTAGCTTGAGGCAGACTAAGACTAAAACAAAACGAGTATACCTCACACTACCAAAAACAAGTGCGATATGAAATGCGCATTGTGCGGTGTTTTGAGATTTTTTAAGTTTTTAAAATCTTTTAAAATCTTTTCAGTTAATATTAATTAATATATTAATATTTGCCCGGTCCATTAAATCCATTATCCATTATACTGGGTCCATCAAATTGAGGGTATACTGTATTTCCATATACTGTGTTTATTTTCTCGTAGTACAGGTTGTACCTCTCTAATGCAATGCTCTGAGGTCCGGTAACTCCCATCCTCCAGCATTTTTTAATCTGCCATCATTAGTTTGTGGATCTGCCACCAGGGTGGCACTGTTAGCAAATTAGCAGTGATAAGGTGCCAAAATGTTTACACTGCAGCCAAGCTAATTAACAGTCCTGTTCATTTCTTATATTTAGCTGTATTTTAGCCCTTCAGGATGTCATCCAAGAGATCAAAAGGTGCAGAAGATGGTGATAGTGCTGATAAGCATAAGCATAAATCATTATCAATGCTTGAAAAGGTGGTGTTACTGAGAAAACTAGAAAAAGGATCTTCTGTAAAGACTTTGTGTGAGTACTATGAGATTGTATTGTCAACTGTGTATGACAAAGAAACAAAAGGAGCAGATTTTCGATTTTTTTGCTGAAAATGAATACCAGAAAAGTTTAAAGTTTTGGAAAACTATAAAGGAATGAAATTCTTCCATTTATCTACCCTGGTACTAAAAAAGGGTGGATGACAACTAAATTTTTTCTTGAATGGTATGAAAATTACTTTGTGCATGAAGCTAGAGCACACTGTAAAGGAGCATCCACACTATCGGGCAGTGCCCAGCAGGCACGAGTGTTAAATCCATCATCAGACACTTTGTGGCAACTTTGACAGGCAAATCAGCAGATTGCCCCTGCCTGTAGTTGAGCAAAATCAGGCTGCTTGGTGGTTTGACACCAGGTCTGGAGCAACAGTGCTGCCAGCAACAAAAAGTTACCACTTTTTATACCATATAGTTTTCTGCACTGTTCTTTTTTACACACACAGCAATCAATATGCTACACAGCACTATTTCTTCCTTTCAACTGTGCTGCACATGGTGATACCGCACTCGTGGCCTGCCAACCACCTACTGGCTAATGTACAACTTGACTGCCCAACAACCTCAACAGTGTGGTCAACAACAAAGGCAAGCCCAACAGACTTTACCCAGTGAGGGCAGAACCCGGCAGGAACTGCCTGATAGTGTGGATGTAGCTTAACTCTGTTGGCCTCGATCCAAAGTGTAAAATATCTTTTATTTCATATAAATGTTCGGCACACCCCAAAGCAGAATCTTGTTTGGAAATGTTATTGGTTGTATTATTTCATGCTTTAAGCTGTTCTACTTTTGATAACACAGCAATATGTATGTGGAATGAGCTGGCAAGACCAGGAGTTGGGTATATGTTTACATAGAGGTTCCTTTAGGGGTCAATGTCTGTTTTCCAGCATTTTCTGAGGTCCAGCAGTGGTCAGGTACCAAGGCTGATGGATTATAGAGGTTCAACCTGAACTGAGATTACTCTCAAGTAAATATCAGTAAAGCCATCTTGTAATCCACATGAATACGAAAAGGGTAATAAAATTAATCTACATGAAAAATAAAAACTATTAAATATACACAATAAACCTGGGCTTTTGAAGTTAAAAGCCTAAATCGGGTGGGTAAATGGGTTGCTACCCTGCTATGTCCTAACTACAACCTTTCTGAGGAATGATTGGGGACTGAATGAGTTGGAGGTACTGTTTATGTAAAGAAATTTAAAGATACTGGACTCATTTCATAAATGAACTTAGTGTGTAAAGCAAAAAAGTAATAAAGAAGCATTTTGTAGATGTGGAAGTCCATGTTTCATTTGATGTTTGTAGGCTATACAAGTATGTACTTGATCCACCCCATTAAACTGGGAATGGAAAAATGATAATTAGATTTCAAAGCAAATATTTGTAAAAAAAAAAAAAAAAAAAAAAAAAAAAAAAAAAAAAAAAAAAAAGTGATGTAATAATAGTGATGCCTTCAACGTATATCAAGTTACTGTTCTTTTAACATCTTGAAGTCCATTTAAGATAAATAACAGTATCTCAGAAATAAGATGTATTCATACACTCTACCTTTTTGCTGTGTTTCTCTAGGGCAATCTTAGTCATAACCTCCAGCAGCCGTTGGTACACAACTCTTTTACTGCGACTTGATTCAAATAGGCGCCGTTGGTCCACCTTTATTTTCATCACCCTAAAATATGTTTTATTCAATACAATGCTTCCATTATTAAGAAAAGTGCATATGCAGTGTACTTCACACATCCCTATACTGGAACATCAGCAAACACTTCCACATTCACATTCCCCTCAACCTCTTATTTCTTTGTCTTTCCACTTCATTTTTAGTTCCCTCCCTCTTTCACTTTAACTGACTCATACAAACTCTTAGTCAACATTCACATAACCAGTATTTCCATCTCCTTGAACTATCTCATTTCTCATTTTCATGAATACTCATTTCAATATTCCAAATCTCAGTTTAAAATAATCTATATCTATAAACACCATTCTCACTTCACCTCCCAATCTAAGTAAAGCCAACCCCATAGCTTTACATCATTATTCTACAATTTATACCCATGCATCATATCCGAACACTGAAGTAGGTTAAATAATACCTTCCAAGGCGCTCTCCCAATCTGCTACTTCATATCCTTTCCCGTCATAAATTATTTCACTGTCAATAATTAATTTACATTCCATCATCCTCTTACACATCTCAGTATTCACTTTTCTATTTTCGATGAAAACTCTTTCTAAACATCAGAAATTTGAAGTCCTTTCCAACTTCTCACCACCTCATAAATCTTAAAATTCGTCTCTCACCAAAAGGGTAACTTGTTCTTGCTGGCATTCACTTTAAACCTTTCCCTTTATACCAAACATGTGAATTCCTTTAATGTACCCTGTAAGAATGATAAGGAACGAGGAGGTTATAACTATATATTTGCAAACACATCTGATAATGCCACATAAATTAGTTCTTTAAACTAGCTAAGACTTATATGCCTACTGAGCAAAGCAGAAATTTTAACAAAAATACAAGCGCTCATCAGACAGATGGACAATACCATAGTACCCTTTGATGGTTTATGGAAACTTAACAAAAATTCATTAGACACAATAAAGAGATATTCAAACATACAATCATCTTTATATTGGCATTACCGAACTCCACCCATTTTGGTTACACTACAAGTGAAAGTCACCTTCAGTGAGGTTGTATCACCGGAGTACAATCTCACTAAGGAACTTGTCACTTTCAAGTAGTCCATCCTTTCCCTGCTACTGAATGCAGTGTAACCTTGAAACTGAAGGAACCCCTGGAGAAGGGGTCTTTGGGATAATATTATAATTATCTTAACTGGTGATAACAACAATGTTTCTGTATGAATTAGTACTTTAGATATTGACTGTCTGTCTCCTACTAGGACTGAACTTAAAAACAGTAAAACTCAAAAGCATTTGTAAAGCATTTCCATATTATACATGGTAGCCTCATGGACAAAGAAGTTGCCAACTGTAAGGACTAGACATAGGTTTGTTTGAAAAGTCTGAGGGTAGTTTCAGGAAGGGTACACGTAGTGGAAATCAGGTGGACATTCTGCTATTCTTAAACAGGATTTTGGTGTTATTAGGAGCAAACAGACCAGTATACTGAATTATGGTAATAAATTTTGGGACCAAACACAATATTCCAAATTTATTCAAACACTGCACCAGAGTTGCCCTCTGCCAGTGGCCTGTTAAGAGTGAGGCACTAAAGGCCAATAAGTGGCACTGGAGTTTGCTAGTTATGGAGACTCTACTGGCAAGGGTACTCCCTTGAGGGAGTTCGAATTGGGACATAGCATCAGAGAGATAGATAGATTCAATGTTGAAACTCTCATCTCACACTTAAAGAAAAAATGTATTTGCAACATTTCATAATATATAGGGAGATCCTGTGGTTAGGGACTGTTCTTTTTATTCAAGTTCAGGATTCTGACCTATAATTATCACCTTATTCCAGCACACAAAATAACCAAGTGAATACTATAGCCATCAATCAATTATGAAAGCAAAGTTGAGGGGAAAGTGTTTTTCCTCCTAGAGATGGTTATCTACTTATGCCACTCTCATACTGCAAACAAACCACTTATGTGACATACATTCTCTCAACCCTACATTATCCACTATATATTGCTACTGTGTCAATACTGCCTATCAGGAAAACATTATTGGAATTAATCATGCTTCAAACATTGCTACAGTAAACAAACGATATATATGGCACATATTCTCCAGCCATCACATCATCCTTCAAATATTGGTAAAGTACTGAAACTGTTTCTTGAAATAAATTCTTTAATCACATCATTCTTCAAATACTGCTACCGTAACCAGCATGTCTGATACATATCCCTGGACTTCCACACCATCCATCATACATTTGCACTTATCATTTTTCCTTTTCCTAACCTTCTTTTACACTCTTTCCTCCAGTTCCTCGCATAAATACATCTGCTGCAATGGCTTTGAAAAAGGTCTGGAAGAACATTCTTGGGTTTACTTCACTTCATAGGTGAAATGATGACTGGTAGCTGAAATATTATGTGAAGATTGTAACTATACAACCCTATTTTGAATATGACAAAAAGTTGACATACAGCACCACACAGTTATTTATAAAACATCCCCAGCTGGATGCTGATGTTCCTAAAGAGACTTACTTGCATGCAGCAGAAACAGCAGCTGTCTGATACAGGGGTAGGTTTATATCTACGTTTCCTTGGGTTGTGCCACCACATGACTCGTACCTAAAGGAACACATATAAATTGCATCATCACTAAACATTCTAAGCTCCAGTGGTAGACATTATCAGTGAACATTCCCAGTTCCAGAGTGATCATCATCACCAGTGAACATTCCCTAGTCCCACATCATCACTGGTGAACATTCCTAGTTCCACGGTGATCATTCCTAGTTCCTTGGTTCCACAGTGATCAATTTTACCACTAAATGTACTTACTTCCATAGTGATCAACAAAAAGAATAATTTACATGAAAGATGGAAATGTTTTCAGGAGACTGATTAGTAAATGTAAAAATAAGGCAAGCACCATAATCACATCTCTATCAAATTGTTTCCATTTAAGCATCCCTCACTGTTACCACATTCTTGTTTGAAAAACTACAGCTCACACAGCATTTTGACATTCTGACAAACTATAAAGAGGAGTAAGGATACATTTTGAGTACATCTTCCTCGAAAACAAACTAACAAGACAAAGCGTCACAAATGCAATACCTCTAATTAGTGTTTATCTTTCTTCCAAATACAAATCACTTGAAGCTGATATAAAATTGTTTAGGATATGCTCTCTTATCATGCCATCAAAATGATAAAACTTACTTCTATCACCTAAATACTTTTACACAACGTTAATTAAACATCTGCAATACCAGCGACTGTTGTTTACTACTCAAAGGGATAGTTATATTACCATATTTTTAATAATCTAGCATACCACGACTAAGCAGTGTGATGGTAAAGTAGACAACCAACCACTTCTTACACCGTTTTTTATAACTTTAGTGGGGTTGAAACTTCACATCTAAAAAGGAGTAAGCTTAAGCTATGGTCTTGCATGTGTGAAAGGGCAATCAACCTTGTGTATACACATTAAAGAACACTTTGCCAAACCTGCCTGGATCCATGTCTGAAACTCATATGTTCAATTAAGATCAGTGCTACTACCGTGCAAAATAAGCCATAAGACATAATATGCCTGATTACCTCTTTTCTAGCTTAGAGTAGAGCCCTTCCTACAAAGGTAATAATTCTACTACACCTCTCAAGTGCAATGTTCTCATACTACCTAAGTCAATGGATCCTACAACCATTCTTTTTATCTATTAAAAAAAAAAATATTCACTCCACTTACCAGGTTTCAGTAAACATGAACAATATGCAGCTAAGTTTGTTCATCTACACTCTCCTGGCACTCCAACAAAACAAAATGGTATTTTCTGGAAAGTCTCTTCCAAGCACCCTAAACTACAGTGGCCACAAAAAATACTGTCCACCCCCCAAATATTAACAAAGGTGTTACATGGTTAAAGTTTATTGTGGATTCAAACATATGATGCCCTGAGGGAGACATCATCATACATCGAGTCGCTGAGACTAGTGGTTCCAACGATGTAAGCACCAGCAATCCGTCTCAGTGTACCTCAGGCTAATTTGAGGGAAGGGTGTACTTTCTTTACTCTTCCTAGATACCAATGCATTTTGTGAGTTTTGCTTCTTGATGCTATATTCTTCCGTTTCTTCTACCTGTGCTTCTAGATGGTTGGCTTTTACATTTCTAAAAAGGGGAAAGCCTATATTCTCACCTGGAGGCTTTTACATTTCTAAAAAGGGGAAAGCCTATATTCTCACCTGGAAGCAAGAAAATGTCAGTATACGTGAGATTTCTTGGTGCACTGGGCACAGAATACACGAATGAACACCTGATCAGTGCTTTGCCTCATTCAAGACATCAGGATCCCTGTGGACTTAAAATATGGTCCTGGAATGCTTCAGAAACCTTGCCAATTCCATGCCTAGATATCTGCAGATGATAATCATGGCTAAAGGAGAGATGACAAAATACGAAAAAGTAAGTGTGACATCACCTTTGAAAATGTATAAGTGGAGGCAGACAAGGTTTTTTTGCAAACACTGTAGGTCTTTCTCCACAAAATGTAAAAGTGGAGGCAGACAAGGTTTTTTGTGAACACTGTAGGTATCTCTCCATAGAATCTCCTTTCAGCGGATCTATTTCTCCAATCTCTCTCCTTTTTCTTTCCTACCTACATGTGATAGATTAAAAGCAAAAAGACTTTCAAAAAGTAGTAACAGACACCATTGTTCATAAACATAATGGAAAATCAAAATGCAAACCTTCTTCAGACTTTCTCAGGCCCATGAAACCATTTTGCAAAAGGGTTAAATTACATACTGAATATAAACACTATCAGTTCTAGAAAACTGATTCCACTAACAAAATTAAACTTTAAAATACAAATAATGATTTAGAAAGTTGCCTCACAAAAAGAAAAAAGGAAGAATTTAAGGGTAATTGCACTTTAGACCATTCTGGGGGCACTATGGTCAAAATTAAAACCACAAAAAATAAACAATGTATTTTTCAGGCTTTCCAAGCCTGAATTTTTTATTTCGCAAATATTACTCATTCAAAATTCTGGAGACACCACGTATGAACTCTAAGACAAACCAGCTGTGTCTGAAGGATGAACTGTAAGAATTTCTTCTAAGGGACCCCAACTAACTAAGGGCAAACCTTTATGGTCATATAACAAAACAACAATAAAGAGTATTTTTTTGAGGCCTTGCATAAAAAATAAGGAAAGCAAAAATGTGATAAAAACTGAACATACCAAATATTGATCACTGTAGGATACACTCATAAATTTGGCTCTCTGATTTCAAACTGTTCTATTCTTTTCTATGGAAACTTGTCACACTGTGGAAACTGTCTTTATTGTCTACATTTTATCCATCATATTTCTTCAAGAAAATCTTACAAGTTTACAATTATAGACAAAATCCATGTCAAAACTCTGGCTTTCAAGATGGAAGACACTTACTGTTTGAGAACCTGCTGTGCTAGATCTGTAGCAGCTGTGGCTGAGTGTGTCATACAGAGGTCGGCCACACTCACGCCCTGGCACATGTTGAGTAAGCGACTGACGGTCTGACTCATTCCCACATATTGTGGCTTGGTTAGTCCAGACAATCTTATGGCCATACACTACAACCAAGCAAAAAATCATTGCTACTGATCATGAGAGTATGCAAATATGTTGGTATTCAAATTAGATTAACTACCATAAACTTATCTGTGTGTAAAGGGTGTTTGATACTCAAGGTAACTGATTTCCAAACTTCACTACTATCATTTTTTCTCAATACCAGTATCAATCACTTTAAAACAATCTTGTTTCAAGTGCCTATCATTTTGTCATCAAAGAAAGATTTCTCGTAAAGACTCACTCTAACAAAGGCTGTTAATAACAAAATCAAGTTTTGTTTACACATTAAACCAATATGGTCTAAAAGATGGGTGACTGACCTTATCGTGTGAAGATCCTGTAAGTGATGCAGCTATCTCTAGACAAATAACAGCTCTGCCAGACATGCTGAGGGCCAACCTGGATCCACCTTGTACTGCAAGCAGTCGCATCAACTCCTCTGCTTTCCTTCAGAGGTACATTAAACCAGTTTCAGTGGTGGACATTTACAATGTGAATAATATTTCTTTTTACACTAGATACACACCAGTTTTATTCAACTTCATGATTCAGCAGGAGTTCTGCACTGGATGGCACTCCAATATTTGTCCTCTAAACCATTCTTGGTTCTTTGAAACATTTCACACCCAAGTTAAATTCCCTTTGCCGTGAAAAAGAGATGATGAAATTCAAAATTCTTAAGTAAATCTACAAATCATGAGAATAACTGATTGTTTGCTGTATCTTTCAATCATTAACACATTTTAGAACAAAAATGCTTGCAAACAAAATACCTGAAGATTCACCTGATATTTTCACAAATAATGAGGTGGGAGAGAAAGCTAAAGTCCTGGGTGCATTGAGGAGTGTTTGGAAGAACAGGGCACAGTCTGTTAGGTATGGGATATCTGATGGTAATGTTCAGGAGAGTGTCTTTGTTGGATGAGCCTCATGACCCACATTCACTAAATGTTACACCTCTGTGGTTACTATCAAAACATATTTACATATATCTTTACACATATCTACACATATATCTACAGTTCCAAATTTCTTATAGAGAGTGGTGGTATCCCTAATAAGCACCTATACAGTAACCAAGAGATGCATGGCAGTTATGCAAATGTAAAAATATCGGTGTGTTGTTTAAACTAAAAACTAATAAAACAAAAACTACCACAAGTATGTTGACTCATGCACATCATTACATGATGACAATCAGCATTTAAAGATTAAGCTAGTAATATTTAAAACCTTTATATAAGAGCAATAAATCCTTAAAAATAAAATCATATTCTTATAGGTTTATCATACAGTGATCCTCACATACTTTCATTAAAGCTAAAAGTCTTGAATTTTCGATATATACAATAAAGCATGAAAGACAGGGACTGGTGTTCTTATCAATGTCAAGCTACCTCTTAAAGAATGGCATCACTGGAATGCAGCTACACATAAAAAGTGAGACTTGTTTAACAGTCTAACTCTGGAAGATAAAGCAAACAGATGAATCAGTGTTAAAATGAATCAGTGTAACTGTCTAGAATACATCTGCATTCCTATTAGGTTTAAATACTGCTTGATTGGGCTCTGTAACACTAATGTAGTGTTTAAAGAATATGGTAAGAGTTGACGAGCATGATTTGCAATATTAAGTTTCACTGAACATTATCAAATATAGCGATATAATAGTATACAGTATCAGGGAAAATGGGAGTTAATTCAAGAAGATACTACACTTGTAAGCCCGATCAGTGACAATTCATCATAATATTCAATATTCTAGTTGAAATACACCAACCACACTAAGGAAAATATAATGCCAACATGGTGCTGGATGTCAACAAACAAACTACAGAGTAAGTAGAATTGAATCCCATGCAGGATACAAACAATGCTACTACGAGAAGTTCTAAAAGGTCCAGTTGATATCTTACAAGTGTAACAGTTACTTCCACATTAATTAAACCCACATTTTCCTGATAAATAAAATTCTTCTTGCCTTATCTAATAATGTCAAATAAAATATAATGTGCCAAATCATGCTCTGCAACTTATTGTATTATCTAAAAGCTTGTAATGTCCTGAGCAGAAGCCAAAGTAATATCTTTGAATGAGGGAGAGATAAAAACAACTGTACAAGAGAAAAAGTGAAACAATTCTAGATACCAATAATACCTATAAAACCTCACCTTACTTCCACAAGTAACATAAGTGTATCTTGATTTTTCAAATTTTTTGAGAAATGTGAATGCTATGGTGCCTCAGAATTCAGTGACTGGGAGGGCTGATTGCTGGTCTAATGGGTTTCCTGACAATGTTTACTGCCACCATATGCAAGTGGATGGAAAATGACAATGCTTTGATATATATCAGCTATAATATTGTAAACCAAGGTAATTTTCTGTCCAAAGGTGAAGTTGTGTGATGTCTCCATGGGTTCTATTGATTTCTAGTGGTGTTGGTTCACAGTAAAGATGAGTGTACATCAACTATCTGTGATGTTCCAAAGCTGCATAATTTACTCAATTCTACATATATTTATTTAATCTACTTATAATCTACTCACTTACTTATAAATGTATGATGGAAAAAGTTCCAAATCACATTCCTCCACACTATGTCCAAATCGTTTCCACTTTATATAAGAAATCCAGTGATAATATATATTTCAGTTTTAATTGAGGTGGCATGGGCAACTGAATGCCCTCACCGAGACCATCTCAACCCTATATACATATATATATATATATATATATATATATATATATATATATATATATATATATATATATATATATTA